>MU405334.1:110929-121619 GCA_022836615.1 Annulohypoxylon bovei var. microspora
TTTTTGGGTTTAAATTGTTCATTTTTTTAACACCTAATTTTGTAAAAAAAATTTCCCCCATTTTTCCAATTTTAAAATTTTAAAAAAATAAAACCCCCCCCCCCCCCCCCCAAAAAAAAAAACCAAGATATCGTATCGCAGAGTATGAGAGTCGCAGGTATAATAATATTGCAGATGAATTGTCGCCAATTGATGTTTTTAAAACACTAGGTAGTTTCCTCGAGAGTATTTCGTTATGAAGATTCAAGTTAATCCTAGCCGAGCATTCTGGCAGGCAAGGCATAGAACATAACTTTAGTGGGTATTCTTAGAACATTCTAAGAGTCGACGGCCTTGCTCTTCCGAGCTCGCCTCTTCTTCTTCGGTGGTTGGGCCTGGGGTGCTGGACGATGGTTCACCGCGGTGAACGACTTCGTGTAGCTTGAAGAAACAGGGGGATCTGGCGATGTTCCTGCGCCGCTAGGAATGGTTGTCTGACTCCCGGAAGGGCCCGCAAGAGCCATCTCTTGTTTCTTGCGATTGGTCTCCATAGCTTTCGCTCTACTAGCGAGCTTCTTCTCCTCCTTCGCTCGTATAGCCTCTAACACATCCGGAGAATAATCGATGCCAGGGTTGTTGATGTTGAAACAGCACTTTAGCTTTTGCTTGATGCATTTGGCGCATTTGAGCGAGTTGTATAGCTTGACATAGCCATTTGTCGGTACACAGCATCCTTCAGGGTTGTTGGTGCAATGCGCGCAGGGGACGTGTGCCTTTTGTCCTACGCCGGGTTGGAACAATTTATCTCCTCTCTTCTTCTCCCTTGAGGTCTTGTTTGAGATTTGCTCCGGCTGTGAGGCCGGGGGACTACTTGACAGAGGAGCAGAATACGGCCCGTTGTAGTCCTGATGTGGGATTGGAGAAGGTGGCCTAGTGGGCGGGATTACAATAATTTGTGGCACAATTTGGTTTGTGTAATTCACCGAATGGGTCTGGCCCATGTACGGGGAGAACGGAGGCGGAGGAGACTGAGATGTAGGTGTATTTGTCGGAGTCGTGGATGTTGAACTTGGCTCTGTTTGTGGAAAACTCGGGAACCACCCATCAGGCCAGTAGACGACTTCGAAATATTTTGAACGCGGTGGAATTTTCATTTTGACTTGTAATTGCTACCTAGTCTATAATTAGTTTATCTGGTTTATCTAATAAATATAGATTGGGATTAATGTGTATTTTAGTCTGATAGATAGGAAGGATTTTTGTTTTACATACCTTTATTTTTTCGAACGAGCATAAATTTAACATTAACTATAGGACAGCTCAGGTCGGTGTGGACGCGACGAGAACAGCAGGAAACTCTAGGGTTAGGCAATTAAAGAAACATTGTGAAGACGTATCTCCGATTATAATATTTAAGTTCGGGTTCTGGTACTAGTATGAAATTGAGAACATCTTTCATGATAGTCAGAGTCAGTTGTAAGCATAACAACAAAGTAAACAGTAGTAGTAATCATTCCTAACATTTAGCTATGTGACTAATAGAAATTGGCTACTGAGTTTGACCCGGGAGAGTTTAGAATTTGGCTGTGGCTGTTAACAATCGCATCGGAGATAGATGCGAGGAAGAACTACCCGATATTATATGCTCTTCTCTATGTAGCATGAACTAATATTTTCAAGACATGAACCTTCCCTCAAAAGCCAGTATTTTTTTATGAGTAAGTATAGTAGTTCAATTGATGCTCTCACGGTTAGATGATATGTACCTATCTTATGTAGGTAGGTAGGTAAAACATCAATATCTATGTCTAAAATGTATAATCTACAAATAAAGAGTCAACATTGAAATGATCATATGTTAGGTACCTTCCAAGTAACTTAATCTAGAACTTTATTGATAAATTTCCATCTGATAGAACGATAGCGACGGCGACGATGACGATGTTAGGTAAGAGTCTAGCGTTTTTCCAATACTCCTCCTCATAACACTTAGTTTTCGGACTCCTATAAGTTGCCCCAACTGTCCTTTAGAATGGCAGTTAACAACACTGATCGACATAACCTTAAGAATAATAAACATCCAGCATTTGAAAGTTAAGGGGCTTCATGTACGTTAATTCTTGTCCTCTGCCCTTAACACTTTCTGCTTAATTTTTCAATGTGGAGTTATTTAGTCAAGTAACAAAATAAGAATATAAGTATGTGAATATATGGCTGCTAGGTATTAGCTGTAGTACTAATAATTAAATTAATCTCATCATCTTATATGGACAGCCATGTGTTAAATCGGCCATACTTCGCTAATGACGGCGGACGATAGTACGAAATCCGCCAACCCGCCTTTTCAATTAAGGTATTGAAATGTATATAATAAAAAATATACAATATATAATAAAAACACATTGTATTAAAAAAGGTATAAAGGATTATAACGTTAAAAAGCATTATAACGTTTAATAAATATTTAAATAAAGGACGTTTTTTTGCATTTATTTCATTTAAATGAATTTTAAAAAACTTTTATATTAATATGCTTAAATTAATAAATAAATATATAACAAAAGTTAAAAATTAATAATAAATTTAATTTATTCGTTAAAAGTAAAAATTAATAAAAAACGTCTTTTACTTAAGTTTTTATAAAATAATATATATAAAACTTTATTATTTTTAAAGGTTATGTTAATTATTATTAATCTTATAAATAACGTATAACTTTAATTAAAATATAAATGTCACACCAAGCTTAAAAAAATATAAAGTAACAATATTACGGCGTTAAAAGTCGTTAACGTTAAAAAGATGTTATAAATAAAACGTATAATAATAATTTATTAAAATTATTAATATAAATAACAAATGGTTAATATTAATTATAAAATGGTAAAAACGACGATTAATAATAATAATTATTAATTAAATGTTATAAACGGAAGCTTTAAATTAAAATGTAAATAATAATCGTCATTACCAAGTTTCATCGAAAGGTTCGAAAAGTAATAACGGCGGTTAAATAATAACAACGATAATAATAACGACAATAATAACGATAATAACAATAATAATAATAACGATAATAACAATAATAACGGTAATAATAAGCAAAAACCAATTAAAATTATATTATTAATATTAATTTTAATTAACGTTAATAATAAAGTTATTAATTATGGGGTGTTATTAAATATTTTAAGTAAACTTATAACGTTATATTATATAATATTTTTTAAAGAAATAATTTATAAAAAATAACTTTTATACCGGATAAACTACGCATTTAAATATTATTTTAATATATAAGTTCTTTTATTATTCATTTATTATTAAAGGTTTTTTTTAATTTTCTTTATTTATTATATTTTACTTTTTTAAGAAAATAATTTTAAGATTTAATTTAAAAACCTAATAAAATAAAAGCTTATTTTTAAAGGAATTATTAAGGTTAATTTTAAAATAAAATAAATAAAAGGTACGTTATATATATATATTATATTTTATAAGTATAAAAGGTTAAAAATTTTTACGTAATAATATAATTATTTTTTTATTTATTAAATTTACATTATGATATTTATTTTTAAGTATATATTATAATCGGAAAAAGGTTTTTTCGACTTTAAACGAAATGATGTTTATATAAATAAAAAATTAAAATTAAATAATTAATTAATAATAATTATATTTTTATGCATAACCATTTAATATTAATTAAACTTTTAATTATAATAAACCTTTTAATTCTTTAACTTAATTTGCGATAATAAGTAATTACGTTCGAATATTATTAATTATTCTTAATAAATATTATTATTTAACGAATTAAATATTACGATTAAAAATTAATCGAATAATTTCGGGTTTAAATGTTAAAGAAATAAGTTTTATCGTAAATATATTAATTATTTTTATACGCTTATTTATTTTATTTATTTTTAAAAAAGTTAATAATTTTATTTTAAAAAAATATTATTAAAATTTATATTTACCAAGTTTATAAAAACATTTACAACCGTTATTATTATAATAATACTTAATATAAATATTATTAAAATAATTAAGCAAAATAATATAATGTTTAAATATGCTTTTATAAAACTTATAATTAGTATAAGCATATTTTAAAGGTAAAATAATGTTAACCATTGTTATATAAATAATTAAAATTTATTAAAAATTATTATTATATAAAAATAAATTTAATTGAAATTTGTTTTTATAATTAATAACAAGTGAAGGTATAAATTTAATTTCTTAATAATAATATAATTAATTATAATAATGTTTATTAAGAAAAATAATCCATTAAATTTAAAGTTAATACAAATATTAATGAATTATTTATAATTAATATTAATTAATTTATATATTTAAATTATTTATTATCGAAATAAAAGTATTATTTATATGCATTATTTTAATTTTAATTAAAACTTAAACGGTATAACGAGTTAAATCGGTGTTATTAATTAAATTTAATTTATTTTCATCACCTTTAATAAAAAAATCTCGAATAAAAGGTTTAAATTAAGCAAAGAAATAATTCTTTTTTACCGGATTTTAATTAAAAGTTTTAACTTAATTCCAATTAAAATTAATATTATTATTAAATAACATAAGCATTTTTAAGTTAAAATTAATAAAATTAATAAATTTATTAATTTATTTAATTATATTAATTTTTTATTTTCAAGAATTAAATTTTATTAAAATAAACATTTTAAAACGTTAAAAACTTTATATAAAATTATAAAAATAAAAAATATTAAAAAAAATGAATGAAAATTGTAAATTTTGAAAAAAAAACGTCGATTAAATTGGTTCATTAAAATTAACTTTTTTATGTATAAAAAAAGGATTTAAACCATATTATTTAAACGTTTTCCGTAATATTCCGTAAAATAAAACGATTATATAAGTTATTTTAATTTTATACGTATTTGTATAACATAAAGGTTATTAATAAATTATATTCGTTTTAAATTAATTCTTGGATACGTGCATAATATTAAAAGATATTACGCCTTAAAACATTTATACGTATTTACAATGTATTAATTATTAATAAAATCTTCGAATTATATTTAAAATCATTAAATACAAATATAAAAATAATATTATAATAGTTATATATTTAATATTTCTTAATTATAACGTGGATAAAAAGTTAATTAATATAATAAACCGTTTGTAAAATTTTTTTAAAAATAAATAAATAAATATTTATATAAATAAATAATAAATATATAATATTTATTTATTTAAGTAATTTTATAATATTAATTTTCTAAGTATTTACTTATATAATATAAATAACATTATATTAAAAAAGGTAAACGTTTAAATGAAATTAATAAACATTTATATGTGAAGCCGTAAAAAAAGCTTATAAAAGTTAATGATGCTTATTATAAGAAAAATGGGAAAAGAAAATGGAAAAGGAAAACGCGTTCCGTTTAAACTTAAATACTTAAATAAATACTTTTTTTTAATTATTTACCACATTTAATTTTTAATAAAATATTATTTTTATCATTTATTTCTTTAACCTTATATTCCTTAAATAATAATAAGGCCTTAAAGGAAATATGTCATTATTCATTAATTATATAAAATTTAATTTTAAAAGAAACTTTTAAATTAATTAATTTATTTATATTAATTTGCTTTAAATATGCCTTTTTAATTAAATTAATTATTTATTTTATTAAAGCATATAACCTTTAACGATTTTATAAAGCTTTAACCTTAAATTAAATAAAATTCAAGTTATCCCAAGGAAAATATAAAAAATATTAAGAAAAGGTTAAACCATGTTTCAACGATTTAAATATTTAATAATATTATAATTAATAAAATAAAATAATATAAAATAAAGGAAAATAATGTTATTAACATGATTATTTACTAAGAAAATAAACCGTTAGCTTAAAACGTATTATTTTTTAAACCTTTAAAATAATATAAAATACTTAAGATTATTTTTTAAATTATTATTATTTATACTTTTATTATACCTTATTTAAATATTTAATATTTAAAGTATATTATATAATATAATTTTAAATCATTTTTAAAATTAATTATAAGTATTTATTTTTTCTTTAATTTTAATAATATGCCTTTTATTTTAATCGAAATTTGTAAGCATTACTTTATCCGATCTTATTTAATTAAAAGCGTTGGCATATTATTTATTTAAATAATAATAATACTTTAAACTTTATTTTCACTTTTTTTTATTAATTATTAATAAAATTTATATTTTATTAAAAAATTCTTAGCGTTAAAGTATATTTAAATAAATACCTTTAACGTAATTAACATATTTAAGTATTTTTTAAAAGTTTTCGATTTAATTTAATAATTAAAGCAATTACAAAATCCTTAACTACGTTATAATTTAAGTAAATAAGGTATTTTGTAACGAATATATTACTTTAAAATTAAAAGTAACTTAAAGTTTTTAATAAAATTTAAGTTTTATGGTATTACTTTTATTTAAGCTTAAATAAGCTTTAATATTATTATAAAACGATAACTTATCTTTTATAATTTCATATATAACGACTTTCGGGTAATTTAATATAATAAAAATAAACCTTTGTTAATTTATATCTCATTTTATAAAATTCATAAATTTAAGGTTAAAGTTTATTAAACGATTTAATTAATTAAATACGTTCCTTTAATATGGGAATCTTTTTTTTATAAATCCAATAAAAATATAATAAATAATGATTATAATTTTAAGGCGATGGATTAAAATACCCTTAACATTAAAAATAAAATAAATTATTTTAAATGAATAAACGGATATAAGCGTATTTATAATTTATTATATAATAATATTTATAATTAAATGTTTAAGTTAATTATAATGTAATTACCTTTAATTTAAAATTAATTAAATTAACGTATATCATTTTATTTAAAAAAAATAATAAAATTACTTTATTAAACTTAATATAATACATTATTTATATACATGATACTTATTTAATATTTAATTAATATTATATGATTAATGCAAATAAATGATAAAGAAAATAATTGCCATTTTTTACGTAAAAAAACGTAAAAGTATTAAGATATAATAATAATTTACCTTAAGCCTTTTTTATTAATAAAACTAATACTTATATATAATAATATAATTTAATAAATAAAACAAACATTATTAAAAAAGTTTTTAAAATCTTACGGTAAAGCGGGTAAATAAACTTAAATAAATATTTATTATCATTTATTAATTATATTTATTTAATTAACTTATAATTACATTTTAACATAAACCTTTAATTATATATTTAAATTAAATTAAAATATCCTTCGTTATTACCGTTATTTTCCACCGATATATTAAATAACCTTAAATAATTAAAAATAAATGTTAAAATAACGTAAAATAAAAAAAAAACAAATAATTACCACCTTTTAATACGTTAAAGAAATTAATTTTTAACCCGGTATATAATTTATAAAAAAACCTTAAACCAGTTATTTTAATAATCGTTTTATATAATTTTAATATGGCCGATTAAATGAAATAAAGCGTTTAATTTACTTTTAAAAATCTTAAAAATCTCAAGAATTTCGGGAATTTCAAACGTTAACTTAATATTATTAAAATGATTATCGGAGTTTTTTTTATTACTTTTATTGCTTAAAATATTAAAAACAAAATTTGTTAACCCTGGCATTAATTTATCGCTGCCTAAATAATTAAAACTTTAAAATAATTTAATTACGTCTTTTAACCGATTGTATTTAAGCTTTTTTATACGCGAATAACCATGTTAATATTTATATTTTTAATTAAAATTATGGTTTTCGCTTAAAAACTTAGAATTGTAATTAAAATTAAATATTTAATATTTAAGATTAAAATTCTTATATTTAAAATTAAAATAATTATTAAAATTTAAAAAATATTCGTTTATTATATATTGCTTAAAAAGTTCATTTTCAATTTTATGCTTTTAATTATAATTAAATTTATTGTAATTAAAATTAAAATTAAAATCGTTATTAAATTTTATAAAATACTTATTATTATTATATATTTTAAATCTTTTAATTAAAAATCTTTTTTTGCTTAAAAATTTACATTTATTATTATTTAAAAAAGTATTTTTTATTAAAACGTTATTAAACCGCAAAGTAATATAAGTGTTAATTAATGGCTATTTATATTAATTTTTTATTTCGTTAAAAAAATAATCTTTACTATAACATTTATAAAAGTAAAATTTAAAGGCTTTTAAGTTTCCCATAAAAAGCAAAAATATTAAAATTTAAAAAAAAAATTAAATAAAATAAATAAAAATATATTTATAAGGTATTTTATATAATTTATAAAATTTTATATTATAATAATTTATTATTAAATCTAAAATAAGTATTATTCTTTTATTTATAACTTTAAGCATATAATATAATAATATAATATACCTTTTATTACATTTAAAAAATAAAATTAAATGGGTTTTATTTAATAAATAATATATTAATAATAATAAAGGTATTATATTATTATAATTTATATCTTACATTACCTTAAAATTAACGTTTATACCATATTTTACAATATTTTCAAGTATTATCCATTGTTAATAAATAAAAGGGATTATATGCGCGAAGTTTACGCATATAAAATGTAAAATGAAACGACATGGTTCGATATATTAATTAAAATTATTATATTTAAACGTAAATCCTTTGTTTAATAAATTTTTAAGTTTTTACCATAAAGGTAAAAATTTATGCGGCATTACTTAATAATAAAAATTAAGGATAATAAGATATAAATTTATAAAAAATTTATCGTTAATAACGAAAAATAAAATAATAACATTAATTAATATACTTTTTTCGTTATATTTTAACATATAAAAATAATATAAACTTTTATATAAAATACCATTAACAAATATCTTAATGGGTTTATTAATTTTATAAATGTTAAAATATAAATATAAAAAATTTAAAAAATGTATTATTAATTTAATTATTACTTTAAAACCACTTTTTTCTAATATTACCCTTTTAATTATATTTATTATTAACATTAATAATTTAATTAATTTTAGATTAAAGGTAAACTTTAATGTTATAAATATTAATAATTTTTACGTTAATAATTATTAATTTAATAATTATTAATTTAATAATTATTAATATATTAATAATTAATAAGTGGTAATTAAACGTTATTAATTTAAAGATCATTTATCGAAAGCATTTATTCGTTATAAATATCTTTATTATTACTTTAAACATTTTTAATTATAATATAATATACATAATAAATAATATTATAATAAACATTTTTAAAATTTAAAACATTAAATGTTAATATTAAAAGAAACTTATAATAATTTAAGTAATTAACGAAAATATTTTTATTTATTTATATTATAAATTTTCTTTACGGAATAATTGTTATTTCGTTTTAAAGTCCTTTATTATATATGAAATATTAAAATTATTCCATATTAATTATTAAATTATTAAGTTATGTTATAATATATTAAAATTAATATAAAAATTAAAAGCTTAATAAAATAATAAAAAAAAGGTAATATATATTTAAAATAATATTTTTTAATAATAATTTAAAAAATAAGTTAATGGTTAATAATAATAATTAAATATTTAAATAATTTTAAGTTTTATAAAAAGAAGTAAAAGAATATTCTTTAAATTAAGTAATAATTTATATTAAAATAAACCCACATTTTCCTTTTTTTAAAATTCATTCCATTTACTTTACTTTTTCATATTTATATATATATACTTATATAAATATCATTAATTCATTTTTATTTACTTCGTTTTTTTATATTTATATATATATATTTACGTAAATATTATTAATTTATTGTTTATTATTATAAAATTATTCATATAAAAATAATTAATCCAAATATTAAGTTTAATTAAAGTTAATTATTTTATAAAAATTAAATATAACCTTAAATAAATTTATGTAAAAATAATATATACATATTTATTCGAATGAAATAATTAATTAAATGTAAAGCCATTTTATATTAAAATAATAAAAAGCTTAAGTTTTATTTCGTTTATTTAACGTATTATTATTTACTTTTTTTTAAAGAAACTTTCATATTTTAATAATAAGGTAAGCGCCGCTTAAACAATGCTTATTTCATTGTAAAACTTTTTTAACTTATATATATAATTACTTCGCAGCTTAAAACCTTAAATGTAAAATTATTATTAAAGTTATTATAATTAAAAACAAAGGCGCATAAATTGTATAATGCATTAAAATAAGTTATTCCATTTGAATAAAATATGTTTTTAATAAAAAAAAAAGTTAATATAATAATTTAAGCTTTAATAATATAAATTAAAATATTATTATATATATAATATGTAAATATTTTAATTAAATGTTTAAGTAAAAGTCATTTTAATATTTTTTGCTTTTAATAAATAAACTAAGTTCATTACCACATATAATATATTAAAACTTTTTGAAATTCATTTAATTTAATTAAAATATTAATTATTAATTAATTAAAATTAAGGTAAAATGGATGGCCTTTATGCCATACGTTTTTATGCCGGTTATTTAAAACTTCGTATAAATTAATTAACTTATAAAAATTAAAATATATTTATATAATTTTAAAGTTTAAAAGTTATACATAATTTCCATTATAATAATATTAATATAATATTA
>MU405335.1:0-120591 GCA_022836615.1 Annulohypoxylon bovei var. microspora
AATTATTTTAATGGTAAATTATAATTATAATATTTTTATTTTTTTATTAAGTAATAATAATGATTTATAAGTTAATATTTTATTATTTTAAATTTTAAATATTAAGATTTTTTTAAAATTATTTTAAAAAAATAAAGCTTGTTTTAATTTAAAAACGTTAACGATTTATTTAAAAAATTGTTTTTAAATGTTTTCGGCGAATTATTTAATATAATTAATTTTAAAAACCTTTTTAATTTTTTTTAATTATTATTTATTATAATGAGTTTTATTATATTATTAAAACGTTATGTGGGTTATAACTTTATTATGTTATTTTAATCGTTAATAAAAAGTGGTTTAAGAAAAATTATATGTGTAAATATGTAAAAACTTATTAATAAAATGATTTTTTTAATGGTTATTATAATATTATTTTTTTTCGCATAAATATCCATAAGTTTTTTAATATTAATATTTTTATTTTTATTTTAAAAGCGGACTTTATTTTTTAAGGTAATAAAAATAAATTACACACGTATATATTTATGGCCCCAAGTAAATTAAATTAATGCGATTTAAAAATAATTAATCGGTATTATAATTAATTATGTTTTTCTTTAAAAAGGATTTTTTCGGAATATTTTTTTACTTATTTTACGTGGTTAATATTCATTAAAACGATTTTATTATTCTTTAATAATTTTAATAAAATTTATAACCTTAATATATTCGAAGAAATAAATCATGGTTATGAAAAAATTAAAGTGGAAATAATTAATAATTTCTTTTAATTATAAAATAAAAATTAATTATATAATATAATTAAAACGAAACGTATTTATTCCGAAATATAAAAAAATAAAAAATTATTAAAAAATAAAATTAATAATAATATTTTTTTTTTAATTTTTTCGATTTAATTTATTATAATAATTATTTTAAAAATATATATAATTAATATAATTCCGATAATAACGGTTATAATAATAACGATAATAAGTTAATTTAACTTTGAAAATAAATACGGTTTTTATTAAAAATTAATTATCGCACCGTTAAAAAAATTAAAAATATAAAACATAAGTTTATTATTAATAATAATAATCTTAAAATTAATTTATTATATATGTGTAATATTAAAAATTAAATAAATAACTTAAATATAAATGGTATAATTAAAATGTAAATTATTTCGTTTAAATTAAATAAAGCTAATAAAAAAGCCTTAAATAAACCGGCTTAATAATTTTTTATATTATATAATAATTAAATAATTAATATTTCTTTTTTATAATTAAGCGGTAAATGGATTTTAAGTAGGTTTTATAATAAGTTTAATTAATTATTTATAATTAATTAAAAAGGTATATAATAAATGGTTTAATGTATTAAATATATTTAAATATAATAAAATTAATTAAATAATGATTTAATTAAAATATTTTAATAAATAATATATATATATAAATTCATATGAAATTATAATATATAATATATACGCGTATACATAAAATAATAATAAGCAAGTAAAATTTAATAAATATTAAAGTAAATATAAGGTTATTACCATGAAAAACGGCGATAAAAAAAAAAAACAATTAATTATGGGGTGTAATATAAAGAATATTTCCATGCATATATAATTTATATAAATAAATATATACCGATTAAATTAAAACCGGTGGTAAATATATAATAATATTTAAAATAATTACATTAACGCGTAATTAATTTAATTAATTTAATTTAATGGACCTAGTTTTATTTAAATGGGGTTAAATTAATTTAATTTAATAAAACCATCGTGAATTAAATTAATATAATATAATATATTAATTATAAAGTTTTAATAAATATTAAATTTTATTATTAATAATTATTAAAAATTATTATTAAATTTAATAATAATATTAATAAATATTAATAAAAAAATTTTATAACGATTATTATAATAAATGAATATATGTGGCGTTAATAAAATTTTATTTTTAAATATAATAAATATTATAATTATACACGCAATTATTTTTATTAAATAAAATAAAATATACCATTATAATGGTAAGATTTTTTTTATTATTTATATATATATAATTATTATAATAATTATATTATTAATTATAAAATTTAATTTAAATAAAATATGAAATTATTATATGTTTTTAAATATAAAAATAACGATAATAAAAACATTTAAATTTTATATATTATAAATAACTTTATATATTATAAAACATATATTAAAATAAAGCTTTAAATTCAAAGAATTTATTAATATATATTATAACGTTATTAACGTTATAATTTGTAAATTATTTATGAAAATAATTTAAATTATATAATTTAAACTTTTTAATTTCATTGTTATTTTAAATTAATGTTTTAATTATTATTAAAATTATTACTTTTATATATGTTTTTAATTAACGATAATACCCTTTTAAACACGCTTTTAAATAATTTACTTTTTTAATAAATATGTAATTTAAATTAATGATATTTTCGTAACACCTTTAATTTAAAAGCTTTAAATTTAATATTAAACTTTTATTTAAATTAATAATAATTTATTTAAATTAACGATAACTTATTTAAATTAACGATAATTTATTTAACTCGATTATAACCCACTTAAATTAATTATAACCCATTTAAATTAATAATAATTTTCGTAATACCTTTAAATTAAATTAAATTTTTATTTAAATAAATTAAAAAATAATAAAGTTAAATAAATGAGCGACGATAAACTTACGGCATGAATTAAAAGATAATTTAATTTTATAAAAGTTAATAACGATAATATAAATAAAAATAACTTTATATAAAATAAAATTATTAATATAATATAAAAGATCCTTATATTTAATACATTATAATTAATTTAATTTAATTAATCGTTTTATAAATTAATTACATTAATTTAATTAAAATTATTCATGATTATATAATAAACCAATTACATTAAAGCCTTAATTAAATTAATATAATTATTTTAAACATTAAACTTAATGTTATTATAATATTAAATTATTAATAATTATTTACCATTAAAAATTAATTTTATTCCTTAAATAATATTATTTTATTATTATTTTATTTAAAATTAATATAAATTGTTTTATTATTATATAATATTTAATAAAATTAAATTAATTAATAAAAACAAAGTAAGATTTAATAAATTAATATTTTTATATAAATATATATTCGTTATTAATAATTATTTAATTTAATAAAAAGCTTTTTTTAAAAATGAAATCACCATGCGTTATTAAACCTCGTGGTAAATTTATTAATGGTTTTTAAACTTTATTAACGGTTTTATTAAATAAAATTATAAAAATACATTAACGACGTAAATTAAATTTTTTATTATATTATTTTTTATTATAATAAAAATTTTTTTAATGGGAATTAATAAATGATAACTTTAAAAATAATGTATTAATTTTTAATTAACTTATTTAATAATATGTTTAATTAATAAAAAAAAAAAAGTAAACCTCGTAAAAACTTAAAAACAAATACGTTAAAACCATTAATAAAAAAACCCCGTGGTAAATCCTTTAAAACTTTATAATTAAAAAAACCTTATAAAAAATTACTTAAAAATCCTTAATTAATAATTAATAAACAAGTTAATTTAATTTTATTAACACACGAAATAATAAAAACATGGGAAAATCCTTCGCAAGTAAAAAGTTTAATTAAAGAATAATAAATGATTAAACGACTTTAATTTACCCGTAAATTAAACTTAAAACTTTAAGAAAATAACGTATTATAATTAATTAATTTAAATAACCCATTTAATAATACCATGGAAATTATTAAAAAAATAAAAGTTAAAAAAGAAAAATATAAGAAATAACGTTATAAAATAAATTATAAATAACATGTAAAAAAAAGGAACGTTTTAAAAATTAATAATATATAAATATTTATTAACGAATTAAGTTATTTAATATATATAAATAATTAATATAATTATATTAATTTAAAGCTTACATTAATATATAATTATAAAACTTATAAATTAAAATTATACCACTTTAATATAAATTAAACATTTTTAAATGTATTCATTTATTTTTATATTTTAAAAAAATAATTAACTTTATAAAAATATAAAAAATTATATCCATTTTTATTATAATAAAATCCGATATAAAATCATTAATATAATTATTATTAACGACATTAATAATAAATGGTAATAACTTAAAAGTTAAATCTTAATATAATTTATTAAAACGTTTTAATTTTTATTTTTTATAAAGTTTTTTATTAATGTTATTTTTAAATTTTAATTCGTTTAAATATTTTTTATTAAAAAAATATATTACTCGCTTTTTAAAAATAAAGTAATATTAACGTTTATTATTATTACGAATAAATATAAATCGCTTTTTATTTTAAAAATTAAATTAACTTTTTTTTTTAAAAAAATAAACTTAAGAAAATAATTAAATAAAATTAATAATTAATTTTAAAATTTCATTCAATTTCTTTAATTAATAAACGAAGATTTTAATAAATTTACGTTTAAATTTAAAGATTTATAATGTTATGTTATTTAATAAAAACTAAGCGAAATGTGTGAAAAAAAATTTATATTTAATATTATAAAATGGTTAATATATGTAATTATAATATAAAGCTTTTTATTTAAAAAAATATTAAAGTTATAAATAAAATATATGAATTATTAATTTATATTTACTTTTTTATCGTTTAAAAATAATAATAAGTTTTTTAAAATTAAACATTTTATAAATATTAAAATAAAGAAATATAATATTATTTATTTCGTTTATTTTAAAGAAAATTATTAAATTAAATAAATATTAACTTATTTTATTATTAATAAATTAAAAGTTTTCAACCTTAAGAATTATATATGTTTATTTAATAATATAATAAATTTATAAAATTCGATAATTTTCATTACGAATATAAGTAATTTCGTGGGATAATTTCGATAATATACGTCGTTTAAATAATAAAATAAAATAAATATTAATCGAAACTTATAAAAAGGGTAAATAACCGTAAAAAAATACCTAATGGTTAAAATTAATGATAATAAAATAAAGTTTTATAATACATTAATATTAAAGAATTAATTTTCGATATTATTTAATTTACCATTAAAATTTAATTAAATGTGAAAATAATATATTTTTTTACGAAAAATTTTATTAATAAAACGTATAATTATTAATGCGATAAAATTAAAAAATATAATTAAATAAACATATAACGTATTTTTAATAATGTGAGTTCCATTAATTACATTTTCGCTTTATAACCAAGCATTATTAATTATAATGTAACAAGTGTAATATATTAAATTATAATTAACATTATTATTATTTAAAATAAAAAAACGTAATAACGTTTCATAAGAATTAAGGTAAATAAAATGGTAAATATTAACGTTAAAAAAAAACATTATTTAAAAGATTTATAAAAATTAATATAAGCGGTTTAAATGTTTGTTTTAATTTTATATTAAATAAAATTAAATTATTAATTATAATGAAAATAATAATTTAATTATAAAAAATTATAATATGAAATTAAAATTAAAGTTAATTTAAAATAAAAAATTAATAACTTTGAAATGAATTTAATTAATTAAAACGTATGGAAGTTAAAAGGATTTATATATAAATATAATATTATATAAAGGTTAAGTGGTAGGGCATTAAAAATATTTTAAATTATATGAAAATTTAAATGTAAAAAAAAATACCTTTAATACGCGGGGGTGGTTAATATTATAAATTTAATATTATTTTTTAACATTACTTTATAAAAGCGTTATTATTCGGGTTATACCCCGTTATAAAATCACCCCACCAAATTCGAAAACCTAGGCTTTTTATTATTCACTTTATTATAATTTCACGAATACGCTTCCGAATGGTATATAATTAACATTATTAAAATGTTAAACTTTAATTACATCGAATAAAATTAATTACATTTAATTTAATTAAATATTACGAAAGTTATAAGCGTTTAAAGTTTAAAAGTAATTATAACGTTTATTACAATGGGTTTTTAAACACCATTTACTTAATTAAACATTTAACCTATAAATAATAATTTAATTTTTATATTTTTTTTATATATATTTTTTAATATTTTAACGAATAATACGAATATAAAGTTCGAAGCAAATTTATTCGATTTAAAATTTAATTTTAATTTTTATAAAAAAGCTTTTAAAATTTTATCGATTTAATTCGCAAAGATATTAAAAAAAGTATATATAAAAATCATACATTATAAAAGAATTAATATATCTCGCTTAATTTTTCCCCGATTTTAATGCAACCAATTCCATTTATTGCAAAACGTTTTTAATTATCGAATGAAAATATTTATACAATGGTAACCATAATGGTGGTAAAGTTATTGGAAAATGGAAATTGAAAAACTTAAGTTTCCGGATTTTAAAAATAAAAATTACCCGGAATCACGTGACATAACCCGGATAATAAAAAGGACATAACCCGGTTACCCGGATAAAAACGTTTTATTTTATTACTTTAATTTAATAATATTTCCATTGGATTTTAAACCGGTTTTTTTAATTAATTAAAATTTTTATTAATAAACACGGGTTAATTTAAAAGACTTTATTATTTATATAAATTCGTATACATTTCATTATATTAATTTATTTTATATATATATTTATTTATAAATTTAAATAACTTTATTAATATTTAATATAAAAAAAATAATTTATATTATTCGATAAATAATTTAAAGGCGTATCGAACGAATTAAGTTACATTATTAACGGACGATTATTAATAAAAATATATTAAAATACATATAAAATATTAATATTAAAACGTTTCGAAGGTATTATGTGGGATTAATTCGTTATAACGACATTAAAAATTACGATATAATAATTTTTTACGTACGAAATATAACGTACATTTTATTAAAACTTATATGTATAAAAACGCTTAATTAAAAATTATATAATAATATAAATTTAATAATTTAAAACGTATTAAAAAAAAAGTTATTTAATATTAATTTTTAATGGCTTTTAATGGTTACGTGGTTTATTAATATAATTATTAATTAAATTAAAATTAAAATTACGTAAAATTAATTTAAAATTAATTTAAAATTAATTTTAATTAAAATATTAATTTAAATTTATATTTAAATTAAATCGAAATTAAATTTTAAAATATTAAAGTTTTTTAAATTTAATGGTTTTAACATGCCATTTTTTTCGGATTTAAGCTTTTTTAAAGGTAATTAAAATTATAAACTTAATAATTTAATATAATTATTAAATAATTAATTTTATAATTATAAAATTCCTTTTATTAAATTTATTAACGCCGCTTTTTATATGTTATTTTATTTTATTTTTTTAATTATATTTTTAATTTATTTTTTCGTTTTATTTTTATTAAATTACCACCGTATAATTAACTTAATATTATAAGTAAATTTATTTTAAAAAATTATTAAAATATTTATTTTAACTTTAATTAATAAAGTTATTAATAATGTTTTATTACGTTATAAATTTTTTAATATATTATAAAAAATAAATAATTATAATTTCTTATTTTTAAACTTATTATAATAAACTTAATTATGACGAAAAAGTGTTTTTACCGCTTTTACTTTTTAAAAATAAAACCTTTTTAAATTATAAAATTTAAAAAGCTTTATAATTTAAAAAACGAAAATAATTTAACTTTTATAAAAAATTTTTATTTAATTAAAAACATCATGAAAAAATCGATTATTTAATAATAACCCATTTTAATACTTTTTAACGTATTATATTTATTAAAAAACCTCGTTTTTTTTTTTTAAAAAATTACTTCCGAGTTTTTTATTATATTTACATGGTTAAAGTCCTTTAATTTAAATTAAAGTAAAATGGTGAATAAATAATTAATTAAAATAAGTTCATTATTAAAGAATTTTACATAGTTACCATTTAATAAATTTAAAGAAACCCCGGTAAATTAAGAAAACTTTACGTTAAAATCTTTATTTTTTATTATTAAAACGTTATATAACGACGATATATTCGAAATGAATAATAATATTAAATTTATTAAAACGTAAATAATTTTAAAAAATTACCGTAATATTATTTCTTAATTTACATTTCAAGTTTTAAGGTTTAAAGAAAATAATATTTTTTTTTAAAAAAAACTTTACGATATATTAAATAATATTATAAAAGTTTTTAAATATATTAAATTTTTGTATTTATACCTTTTACCGCCACGTATAAAATTTAATTATATATGTTCATTTATATAAAATTATTAATAAAAATATTTAAAAAAAAAATAAAAACAAAGTTAAATTAAATAAAAAATAAAGTAATTTATTAAATGTAATGGATATAAAAGGTATAAAAGTTACGGATAAAAAAGAAAAAAAAGATAAAAGTAATAATAAAATAAAAATTCTTTTTATAAAAAATAATGTTTAAAAAATTTTTAAAACGATTTTATTAAATATTATTATATATTTTAAAAAAAGTATAAAATATAAGTACATTAATAATTTATTTATTAATTATTAAATTATTTTTATAACGTTTAACTTATTATTAAAACTTTTTACTTTAATATTTAACACATTTTTTAAATATTTATATATTTTTTTATAAAATTATTTAATTATTAAATTAATAACGGTTTAAATTAACGATATATTTAATTACTTTTTTTTTATATTTAAATATAAAAGTTATAACATTACTTAAATTAATACCTTATAAATAATTACGAATTAATATATAATAAAGTATATTATTTATTTTAATATAATTAAGAAATTTAATAACTTAATGGTATAATTAAATTAATTTATTTTAATTATTATTACTTTTAATATTATTATAAATGGTTTTAAAATGCGGTTTTATATATTATAACGAAAATATAAAAAAAGTTATAAAAGGTTTATCGTTTATTTAATTAATGATTTTTTCCTTCGGAAAAAAAAAGATTATTTAAATTTATATATATATATTTTTAATATTTTTTAATAAGCGATAAATAAACGAATATTATTTATAAATTTTATTAAAAATAAATATAATAATTTAAATTAAACGGAAATAATAAATATAAAATTAATAATGTCGAAATATATATTAAATATAAAGCATGTGGTAAATATAAATTATATAATAATAAATAAAACGTTATTATTTTACCGTCCATTAAAAAATAAAAAGTTTATTTTTTAAAAAACTTTAATAAATTCATTAAATTAAATATAAAAATTAATAAAAAAAAATAAAAAAAAAAATTAACGTGGGTTTTATAAAAGTTAATTTTAATTTATTTTAAATAAATTATTTAATTTTTATTACCATTAATAATTAATTCTTTTATTTTTTTTTTCATTTAAAAAAATATTAATTAATGGGATTTTTTAACACGCATTACACATTTACGCATTAAGCCACTTTAAGGGTAATTAATTAAATACATCGTTTTAAGGTAAATTTTTTTAATTAATTAAATAATAAATCTTAATTTTCGAAGTGGCCCGTTCGCGAAAAAGTGGTTTTCGATAAAATTTAATTTTTTAAAAACGAAAAGTTTATTAAAAGCTGGTTCTTACGCACGGACCAAATGAGCGGACAAAAATAATTACTTAAAATAATTACGTAATTAATTTAATACACGTAAAAAAAACCCTTAATTTAAGTGATTAAATAACCTTTGAAAAAGTGATTAAAGCGTTAAAAAAGTAATTACGGGTAATTACAAGTGGCTGAATAAATAACAAAACAAGTGGTTCGTTAAAAAAGTTTAACGGGTGGTTACACGGGTGGCTTAAAGGGTGGTTAAACGGGAAAGTTAAATAAGGGGTGGCTTAACGGGGGTTATACGGGTGGTTCAACGGGTGGTTAAATCGGGGGTTAAACCGGTGGGAAGCCCGGCGGATGGCTTAAAGGTTCGATAAGGGGTGGCTTAAGGGGTGGCTTAAAGGGTGGCTTAAAGGGTGGCTCAAAGGGAGCTGGTGGTGAATAATTTCGTTTTATGAAAAAAGAAATAAAAGTAAAAGATCGGGGAATCGAACCATTAACCCCCGGTTAAATTCAAAATATTATACCACCCGAATAAGTGGCTTCGTGTTAAAAATAATTAAATATATCTTTATTTTTTAACTTGTATTAAAGCCGTTTACCTTTAATAAAAAAGCGTTTTTAAAGTTATAATTTAAAAAAAACCGATTAAAAAAAATAAATAAATAAATATAATATAACTTTATATTATTTTAATAATTATTTTTATTTTAAATTAAAGTTTTTTTACATTAATTACATATATTTAAAAATTAATTTACAAAAATCGATATTAAACTTATATTATTAAATAATTATTATTTATTAATATATATTTATAACGTTATTTATAAATAATAAAATCGAAAAAATTTACTTTATTTTATTATTTAATAATAAATTTAAATTAATAAATAATATTTATTAAAATTTAATGTTTATAATTATTTATATACATGATTATAAATTTAATTTTTTTTTTTTAATATTTATAATTTTTTTTTTAATTAATTTATTAATTTTATTAATTATAATATTATTTTCATTATTTACTTTAATAATTTTAATTTAAAATATTAAAACATTATAATTATATTTTAAGTTTAATTTTAACGTTTTTTTTATATCGTTAATTTTTTTAATTAAAAGGTAAAAAAAAAAAACTTAATTTATTAAATATAATAATTTTATTTTTATTTTCATAATTATTACATAAATTTCATCCACTTTCACCCATTTTAATGCCATTTAATTTATTTATAATTCTTAATTAATTATTAATATTTATATTTTTTTTAATATAAAATGTAAATATTAATAAAATAAAGTTATTTATATAATAAAAAATCTTAAATTATAAGCTTTTAAAATATTATTTTAAAATAATTTTAATATTAATTAAAGTTAATAAACATTTTTAATTACATTATTATTAATAATTTAAAAATAAATTAAACGAAAAGTTATATTTTATAATTTATAATAATTAATTATAATTATATTAAAATATATAATATATAAATTAAAAATTTAAAATTTATTTTTATATAAAATGGTTAAATTAATTATTTTTTTATAAGTTATATTTTTTTTTTTATAAACTTTATTTTTTAACTTAAATATTAAAACATTAAAACTTATATTTAATTATAATTTTTTCATTAAACTTTAATATTTCTTTAATTAAAACGAAAAACCACCATTAAATTTTTTAAAAAAAAACTTATATTTTTTTTATATATTCATTTTTTTTAATAATTTTATAATAAAAAAACACGAATAAACATTAAATAAAAAAAAATAAACTTAAAAAAAATTAACACGTATATTATGTAAATAAAATTATTAAATAATTTAAATAAAAATATATTAATTATGTGAAATATAAATTAAACATTTTATTAAAACGTTTTTTTTTATATATCGTTATATTAAATAAAAACATATAAATAATTATAAAAACATTTTCATTATAAAATTTTTTATTATAATATAAAAACATTAATTTTTTTAAAAAAACATTAATTAAAATTAACTTATAAACTTAAATAATATAATTAATAAAAAAAAAAAAAACTTTAATTATATTTTAAAATGATTTAAAATCGTTGATTTTTATATAATAAAATATTTCCGTAACGCCACATATAACTTAAAAGATTAACCTTAAACTTTAATTACTTGTAAAATATATTATTAAGTAAAATTTTAATAAAAATAATAACGTTATAATAATATTATTTATAAATAAAGAAATTTATTTAAAACCAAGTAAATTCTTTATTTCATTTTTATTTAAAAAAAAATAACATAAATTTAAATAAATTAATTAAATACTTAATAATTTAAAACCATTAACATGATTAAACGCATTATAATATAAAAATAAAAAAAAATGAAATTATAAACGATTTTAACGATAAACCTTTATTATTAATTAAATAATGCATGCTTTTATAAAAATATAACGGTGTGTAAATTATTTTCTTAATTTATTTAATTAAAATGTTTTTTCATTATATTATATAATGTTAATAAATAAAATACATAAATACATACATAATTATAAATAAGAAAAAATTTTTAAATCGTTATTTTAATAATATTATATTCATAAATTTTAATAATAATTTAAATTTAAGCATAATTTTTTTAATTCGTTAAAATTTATATTAATAAATTATTTTTATATATATATTATAACATTAAAGAAAAAAATCACAATTATAATTAATAATTTATATAATAAAAGTTAACATTAATATTAAAAATAAAAAAAACATTTTTTAAAAACATTATAATATTATTTAAAAATTTCCATTAAAGGATTTAAATAATTATTATTCGTAATATTATCATTAAAATTAAAATTAAAAAATAATAATAATAAAAGTACGTGTAAATTTAAATTATTAAATTAAATAAATTTTATTAACTTAAATTCCTTTTCATTTATATTAATATTATTATTATTATTATCGTTTTTTTTTTTATTAATTAAACATATCATTCGCTTTTTTTTAATAAAATACTTTTAATAACACCTTTTTTCATTAATTTCGCTTTAAAAACGCTTTTTATTAACTTTAATAAATAATAATAATATTTTTATAACTTAAATAATTAAATTAATATATTTTATTATAATTTTTAAATTAACATTAAGAATTATTAACTTTTATATTAAAAGTTTAAATAAATTATACTTAATTTAAAAAATATAAAACATATTATTTTAAAATATAAATTAAATAAAACATATAAATAAAAATTTACGAAAAACATCGTAAAAGTTATATAATTTCCAATTATAATATAATATACATTATTTAAAGAAATAATATAACTATAAATAAAAAATATATAATATTAATTTATATTTATTATTAATATATTTTAAAAACATAAATAATTCCGTTTAATTAAACATATAATAAACATTAAAATAAAATAACATTTTATTAATTAAATCGTTTAACGTTATTTAAATAAATAAATCAAAAGAATATTACATTATATTATTTATAAAAAACCAATTTTTTATAAAATAAAAAATAATATAAACTTATTAATTTCCGTAAAATACTTATATAATACGGTAATATTCGTTGCATATAATAATAACTTCGTTATTAAGCCGTAATAAAATTTAAACCTTATACCATAAAACGAAAAAAATTTCGATATTTTTTTAAATTTTAAATAAACCATTATAAAAAAATATTTAATTATTAAAGTTTAACATAATAAAGTATTAAATTATTATATAATTAATAATCATTTAATTTAATAAATTATATTAAGTTTATAATTTAAATACGTAAAAATAAAAAAATAATAAAATTTCTTATAAAAAATACAATTAAAAAGATAAATAATAAGAAAAATATTTACATTAAAATTTTCCATTAAATATAAATAATTTGCTTTATTTTCATTATAAAGCCATTTATTTCCAATTAATATATAATAAATAAAATACATTAAATTATAATTAATTTTATTATTATTTAAAATAAAAAAATAAAATAATAAAAAATAATTTTAAAAATATTTAAGATGGAAAATATTAATATTTAACATTATAATTTATATTATAATGTTAATATTTATAAAATGAGGTGATATAAAAAACGTAATTAATGATAAAAATAATGCTTTAAATTATATAATATTTAATAATTTAATTTAATTATAATAATAATAAAAAATTAATAATGTTATAAATAATAAAAAATATATAAAAAAGGTGGTTATAATTAAAATAAAGTAATTAAAAATAAGAAAATAATATCCTTAATACGAAAAGTTTAATTAATTAACCTTTATAAATTAAAATATATATATACTATGTGGCGTGTTTTTTTTTAATGGTTAAATTATTTAAGTTATAACGGTAATCCATTAAAATATAATGGATATATTATTATTAAGTTTAAATTTTAATTTAAAATTAATATAATGTTTATTTATTACTTTTTTTAATTACGCATTAGGTAAAAAACGTGGTTAATATATAAAATAATAATCGTTTTTTTTTTATTTTTAATTATAATAAATACAATGATTTTCCTTACCAAATCTTTTTTTTTTTAAGAAATTATTTTATAATTTAAACATTTTCTTTAAATTAATTAATAAATTTATTAACTTTATGTCTTTGTAATTATACTTTTTTTTAAGCTTTTTTTATATTTTTTTAATAAATATTTAATTAATTTTTATACTATTTTAAGCCACCATAAAAGAATTTATTAAATATTAACTTTAATTCTTTATTTTTAATTATATATCGTTTAAAATAAGCTTTTAACTTAAAATAACTTTATATATATAATAACCTTTAATCTTTTATACGTTTTAACAAATATTTTATTAATTATTTATCGTAAATACATTACATTTTTAATGTAAAAAAATTATTAAAATTATACTTATATAATAAAACGTTTAAATTTTTTATTAATTATTATAATCTTAAATTGCTTTTAATACTTTGGTTATAATTTAACACTTTAATATTTTTAAAATTATTTTATATTTCATTAATTTAATTAATAATAATATAATTTATACTTAAATAATACTTAATTTAATAAATATTTTAATTTTTAATAAACTCAACGATTTTTTATCGTAAAATATTTTTATATATAACATATAACGCAATTTAATCCGGTATTAAATTTTTATTAAACTTATTTATATTAATAAAAAATTTAAAATATATTTAAATAATTATATTAATTTAAGTTTAAAAAATATTTAAATTTAATGAACTTATAATTTAATAATATACGACTTTTTAAAATAATTATTTTTACCATTATTCGATTTTCTTATTTTATTTATTAATCCTTCATTTATATAAATCTTAAAACACATAATTTTACATTTAATTATAATTTATATTATCCGCATTTTTTACAATTATAATTAATTTATTATATATAATAAATTAAAAATACGTTATCGTTATAAACGAAATTTTAACACCATGATTTATTTAAGTAAACCATAATTAAAACTTTAACATTTTAATAGTAAATAAATATTAATTTAACACGTTTATAAAAAGAAAATTAAATTTATTAATATTATACCATAAAATCTTATAAAAATACACATTAATGTAAATATAAATTTTAAATTTAATAAAATAAAACTTTATATAACCATTTATAAACCATATATAATTAAAATTTAAAATTATAAACTTTTTACTTTTCCATTTTTCGTGATTTAATTAATTATTATAACATTATCGTATAACATTTAAATATCGTTAATAATATATATTATATAATTCATTTTTTATAATAAAAATATATATATAATTATAAATATATTTTTAAATATTATTTTTCTTTAATTCTTTAAAAACATTTAATATTTATTTATAATTTTTAATAAATTAATTTACTTCCATCATATTACGTAATCGTTAATTTAAATCATTAATTCGTTTTTTATACCATTTTCCATTTAAATTTAAATAAAAAAAACATAATTAATCATTAATTTATATTTATATTATAAATAAATTAAAATTAAATCGTCGTAATAATCTTTTTTATAAAAGTATTTTCGCATAATATTTATAAATTTAAAGGTATAATTAATTTTTTTATAATAAATTATTTTCCATTTTTTTAATTTACGTTTTAAAAATCGTTTTAATATATTAATTTTAAATTATTTTTCATTTAAATAACTAATAATATAAAAATATAATAACCCCACTTAAAAAAGTTAATGAATTTCCGCTTTAATAACATTAATATTAAATTTATTTTTACGAAAACCCCATTTTTAAAATTATTATTAAAAGGTTTATAAATTAACGTTAAAGTTATATTTAATTTAAAAAAACTCGTAAATTTCCTTTTAAAAATTACTTTCTTTTAATTATAAACAAATAATTTAATTTTTAAATATTTTAATATTAACTCGAATTTACAACATATTAAATTATATTTAAATTTTAATTTAATTAATAATTTTTAAATAACTTTACATTCGATAAAAGCTTTTTTTCCTTAAAATAAATAAATAATAATACGTTAATAAAACTTAAGTTTTTTATTACTTCGGTACAAAATAACTTCACGTTTTTTTATTAATTTAATATTTCGATTAAAAAAAATGCATTTTACTTAAATAAAAATAATTTATTTTAATATAATACAATTTACATATATAATAACTTTAATTTAATTTAAAAATTTAAATTAAAAAACATTTAATAACCATATATTTATTTTAATACGTAAGCTTAGGGGTTTTTATAATAAAGCGAACGAAGTAAACCGATAAAAGTTTTTTTAAATAAAAGTGGTAATACGTGTTATTTTAATACCGAGTAACCTCATGTATTAAAAATCATTTATATAAAATTTATTTTTTTAAATGTTAAAATTAATTATAATTTTCTTTAACATGTATATTCTTTACATTTATTTTAAATATTCATTTATAATATTTATTTTTATTAATTATTTAAACCGATATAAATTATAAATGTATAAATTTTATATTAAATATTAACCGCTTTAAAAACAAATTTATATAAAAGATTTTATTTGTTATTTTTAATAATGTGCGATAAATAATTACATAATATTATTAATAATATAATAAAATAAAAGTAATATAAAACCATATATTTAAATATAATAAAATTTAAAATTTAATCGTTAAAATAAAAATTCATTTTTTTTATATATTAATTAAATTTTTTAAATATTAATACATAATACATAAATATATTATATTAATTTATATTATAATATTATGATATTAATTATTTTAAAAATAACGTCGTTTATAATAAATCTTATAAATACATATCGAGAAAATTTTTAATATACATTGTTAAAAATTTATAAAAACGACGTTAAATTAATATACAATTAAATTTACATATAATCATCCGTATAAAATCGTAAAACTTACTTTTTTTATTATTATAATTATTATTTTTTCATTATAAATAAATGTAAAAATAACAAGGAACGTAAAAGGCTCATCGATTTATTAACCTTATAATTTATTAAACTTCCATTAAATTTATTATAAATTATTTATTTTATTATATATTATAACTTTAATATTTTTTTAATAATAAAATTTAAATTAAAAAATCTTTTATAATATATATAACTTTATTTTAATTTTATTAATAATAAATAAAACGGAAATGAATTAAATAAATAAAATAATAACGTTTTAATTTACATTAATAATATTTGTATGTAAATATTAAATAAATAATATATTATTAAAAAAATATATTAAAAATATTATAATAAACAAATTAACGTATAATTAAAAAGAAAATGAAATGGTTTTATAAATAATCTTTTACGTTTATAAATATTATATTAATGGATAAAATGTGAAAGTTATATTTATAATAATTAAATAAATTAAATATTATAAATTTAATTTAAATTTAATTATTTAAAAACCATTTTTATACGTGTTATTTAAAGTAAACCAATATCATGATATTTCCTTTTAAATGAAATATAACGTTATAAAATTAATTTATTATTAATATTATACGGTAATATTAATTTAATTAATAAAAAACTTTTAAGCTTAATTATTACGTTAAATTTATTAAAAATATTACCACGTTAAAATAATATTATACCATTAATTTAATTATAAATATTATTAATTACGGGATAATAATAATAAACACTTTATTTAAAGAAAAAATAAATTTTTAAAATAAGTTAAAGCTTAATATTAAAAATAATATATTTAAAGCTTTTATAATTATATATTAAAATTTAATTCCATGTGTGTAACTTTAAATAAATTTCCGAAATTTAACCTTTATTATATTACCCCTTATAATTAAAAAAAAAATTTAAATAACTTTTTTTTTAAAGAAAATAAATAAAAGAATTTCGTATAACGTTAATTTATACATTCGCACGTGAATTTTAATTTTATTTATTTACATGTAAATTTTAATTATGTTTTATTATTAATAAAAAGTTAAACGTTATAAAGTGAAATTTTAAATAAATTTAATTTATCGTTATTAATCTTTAAATTAATATAATAATTTAATTTATTAAGTTAAAATATAATTTTTAAAGCTTTTATTTTAAAACGTTTTAAAATAATAAATTTTATTAAACCATTTTTATAATTAATTTACCGTTAATATTTTATGAAAAAAATTTTATATTAACCGGATATTTTATAACCTTTAAAGCGTATTAATATATTAATTTTATTAATTCATTTAATATAAATAAAAAGTTTTTAAATATTTATATAATTATTATATAAAAAGGGTATTATGGTTTATAAGTTTAATTTATTAAAAAAAATTTTAAAACAAAAAAATCAATTATTTTTCACGAAACCCGGAACATTTTTAATAAAGTTATTTATTAAACTTAATTTTTTTAAAATATTAATTCATTAAAATTATAATAATGTTTAATTTTTTAAGTTAAATTTACTTTAATTAATTAAGATTCGACTTTTTATATAAATATTATTATTATAACTTTTATAACTTTAAATTATATATTTAATAAAACGTTTTTTACATTTCCTTTTAATAATAAAAAATAAAAAGTTAATTAACTTTTTATTAATTTTATTAATTCCGAAAACGAAAACGGTTAAAATAAAAGCGGTTTAATAACATGTTAAAAAAATAAAAGCATTTAATTAATAAACGTGGAAAAAGCTTAAAATAATAAGCCATGTAAAAGTTATAATACTTTAATTATTTAAATTAATAAAAAATCGTTAAATTTTAAATATAATATTTATAAATTATTAAAATCGTTTAAATGTAAATATTATAAAAAGCTTATTAATGGATAATAAAAAGCATTATATTTAATAATAATGTAAGTTTAATATATTATATTAACCATATTAAAAGGTGGTAATAAATAATATAAATAAGTATTTTATTTTTAAAATTATTTTATAATATTAATATTATATTAATATTATTATAATGGAAATTATATGTAACTTTTAAACCTTAAAATTATATAAATATATTTCAGTTTTTATAAATTAATTAATTTATATAAAGTCCCGAATAACCGGCGTAAAAATATATAACGTAAAAGCCATTTATTTTATTTTAATTTTAATTAATTAACGATTAATATTTTAATTAAATTAAATGAATTTTAAAAAATTTTAATATATTACATATAATAATAAACTTAATTTATTCGTTAAAAGTGGAAAATATTAAAATGATTTTTATTTAAACATTTAATTAAAATATTTATATATTATATATATAATAATATTTTAATTTACATTATTAAGGTTTAAGTTATTATATTAACTTTTTTTTTTATTAAAAATATGTTTTATTTAAATGGAATAATTTATTTTAATGCATTATATAATTTATACGCCTTTGCTTTTAATTATAATAACTTTAATAATAATTTTACATTTAAAGTTTTAAATTATAAAACAACCGTATATATAAATTAAAAAGGTTTTATAACAAGGTAAACACCGTTTAAACGGCGTTCGCTTTATTATTAAAACACGAAAATCCTTTTAAAAAAAAGTAAATAATAATGCGTTAAATAAATAAAATAAAACTTAAGCTTTTTATTATTTTAATATAAAGTGGTTTTACATTTAATTAATTATTTCGTTCGAATAAATATACGTATATTATTTTTATATAAGTTTATTTAAGGTTATATTTAATTTTTATAAAATAATTAATTTTAATTAAATTTAATATTTAAATTAATTATTTTTATATAAATAATTCCGTAATAATAAACAATGAATTAATAATGTTTACGTAAATATATATATGTAAATATAAAAAAACGAAGTAAATGGAAATAAATTAATGATATTTATATAAATATATAAATATAAATATAAAAAAACGAAATAAATGGAACGAATTTTAAAAAAAAAAAAATGTAAGTTTATTTTAATGTAAATTATCGTTTAATTTAAAGAACGTTTTTTTATTTTTTTTTATAAAATTTAAAATTATTTAAATATTCGGTTATTATTATTAATTATTAACCCATTTTTTAAATTATTATTAAAAAATATTATTTTAAATATACATTATTTTTCTTTTATTATTTTATTAAACCTTTAGTTTTTATATTAATTTTAATATATTATAACATAATTTAATAATTTAATAATTAATATAAAATAATTTTAATATTTTATATATAATAAAAAACTTTAAAACGAAACGATAATTATTTTATAAAAAAAACTTACGATATAAATGAATAAAAATATTTTTATTATGTTAAGAATGGTTATTTCAACGAACTTAAACCAATATTTAAGAATTTCGTTTATACTTTTTTAATTACATTATTTTTTAATTAATTAAACGCGTTATATTTTTTTTTTTACTTTACTTTATAAATTCTTAAAGTTTAATTTAAGCATTAATGGTTTTTAATTTTATTATTTATCATTTTAAAAAAAACTTCACTTTTTAATCGACCTTTTAATTTATTTTAACGAATTTAATTTATAATTCGAAAAAACGAACGGGTTACGCCCGTTCGCGCCCGTTTGCTTTAACCACATGGTTTTAACGGTTATAATCCATGTTAATATATTTATAAAATTAAAACATAACGTTTTTTAAATTATAATTTAAATATAAATAAATTTAAAAAAATTTACATATTAATACCCACGATTATTTTTTACACGAAGAAATTAAACGTTAAAATACGTATTTAAAATCGAAATTTTTTAAAAAAGTTTAATAATATTTTTAATCGTAATATTATTACAATTTATATAACGCTTTTTAAAATAATAAAATTAAATATATTATATTTTATATAAACTTTATAATTATTTTTAAAACTTTTTTAATTAATTTAACGTATATATTTATTTATTTATTTACTTTTACGCCGATTACCTTTAAGTTTTTAAATAAGTTAAACTTATAAAAATGGGTGTACGGTGTTATTACGTGGTAAATATTCGGGTAAAAACCGTGTGCCGGAAAAAACTTATTTCGTTACGATTATTAATTTTCATCGTTACGCGCCGGTATTGTTTTTTATTTTATAATTATAAGAGTTCACTTTTTTAATAAAAATGATTAAAAAAAAGTAATGAAAAAGTAATTAATTAATTAATTAAATTTAATAAAGCAAAGTTACGATTAAATAATGGATTTAACGAAAAAAATGTTTTAAAATAAAATGACTTTCGTTTCGATTATTATTCGTTTTATTTTTATTTTTATTTTATTATGTTTTTCCTTATTTAATTAACTTTTTTTCTTTACCATTTAATTACTTTATTAAATGATGTTTTATGTAACTTTATCGTTATTTTAATAATATTTTATAACTTCGTTATTAAGTATTAAATATATTCGTTTATTTACTTAACATTATTAAATCCTTTTAAAACTTTAATATTTTAACTTTCCATTAACATTAATATTTTATTTAATTCTTTTTACACTTTATTAACGGATATTTATCGTTTCGGTATTAATCCGTTATTATTTCTTATTTATATTTTTTATATTATATAATTTAATCCTCCCCATTTAAATGCCTTTAAGTTAAAGTTATAAAATCTTTCATTTACTTATATTAAATTTATCGTAAAATTTTTTTAATTTTATTTATTTTTTATAATTATTCCTTTTAACGTTATAAAGTTAAATCGCCATTAAACCGTTAACGATATAATTTATTTTAAATTTCCCTTATTCCTTTTATACTTATTTTATAATAAATAATATATATTAAAATTATTTATTACCATTTATTTATTAATTATTTTTTTTTATTTTAATTTTAAGATTAAATTCCTTTTTATCTTTTTTAATAATTCGACGTATATTAATTATATCGTTATTTTTTTATTAATATTTTATAAGTTTATTATTAATTAATTATAACTTGTTTTATTTAATTAATAATTTTTATTTATTATTTTATTAATGAATATTATCGCTTATTTTAAATCTTTTTATATTATATAATAATTATTATTTAATTTTAAGTTTTAAAGTATTTTATTTATTATTTTCGACTTTTAAATTGCTACGATTTTATTATTGTATTAATGTTTTAACGCTTACGACGCATTATTATTTTTTTTTATTATATTTTAATATATTATTTAAATTTTATTTATTAAATATTTTTTAAAAGTTAATTATTCGTTTATAATTATTATTATTATTATTATTATAATGTTAATAATTTAAAGTTTATTTTAAATATTTATATATTTTTAATATTTAATAATATTAATATTTTTATTAGGTTTTTATTAAAATATATACGTATTAATAATGTTTTGTTTTTTATTTAAAGTAAATTTTTAAATCTTTTTTTTTATGGTATAATTTATTATTATTCGGATATTTCTTTAAATTAATTTTATATTATTACGTTTATTATTAATAAATCGTTAATGTTTTAATTATTAATCGTTATATTTGGTGTTAAGTTTTTAAATTAATAAGTTAAATCGGTTAATATGTTTTTATAAATAATTTATTTTTCGAATTAACGTTTTTCGAATTAATGTAATTTATAAATGTATGTTTTTTTAATTTTTTTTTTTATATTTTATATTTATAAATAATTTTTATTTTATATTACGTGTGTTTTATTATAATTACGATAATAAAATGTTTTATAATATATTTTTTTTTTTTTCGTATATTAATTTTATGTATTTATTATATTTAATTTATTTTTTATAAAATTTAATTATATATTTAAATTTATAATATTTATAATATTATTTAGTTTTAAAATTTTTAAAAAAAAATTCGCATTAAAAGATTTTTATTTTTTAAATTAAATTATTATTATATATTTATTATATTATAATAAAATTAAATATATATAAAATTATTATTATGTATTTTATTTTAAAGTTTTTTTAAAATTTTAATTTTATTTAATTTATAATTTTTATGTTTTATTTTTATAATTTTTTAAGTAATTTTATTAACGTTATGTTTATGTTTCGAAATTTGTTTACGTTTAAGCTTTTTACGATAATTTAAAAGTTTTTTTTTACATTTATTACTTAAAATTTAAATGTTTTTTTTATTTAATTTTAATTATTTTTATATAAAATGGTTTTATATCGAAACGTGATTATTATGTTACCGTTTTTTAATCGTTTTATTATAATGATATTTTATTATTTAAAAAATATGTTTATTATTTTTATTATTTTTTTAATATTTTTTATAATTAATTTAAGGTTAATTTACGTTTTTATTATTATTAATTCTTTTTATTATTTCGTTGGTATTATTAATATCGGCGATTAATTTTATATTATATTTTTTAATATTATATTAATTTACGATTTTAAAGTTAAGGTTATATTATTATGTGCGCGGTTTAAGTTAAGTATAATCGTGGTTAAAATTTCGGTTTTTATTACTTTTAAAATGTTAATTTTTATTATAATGAATAATTTTTTAATGTTTTTAAATTTAAAGGTGTTATTTCGGCGTCGTTTTTCGATGGGTTCGTTATTAATAAATTAAAGAATAATTTACTTTAAGATTTTTTCTTTTATTTTTTTCGTTTTTTTTTTTATATTTTTTTTAATTATTTTTATTAATTTATTAAATAATGTTTTAATTGTATTAATATTATTGTTTTTTAAGTTTATTTTTTTTTTATTTATTTTATTTATTTATTAATTTTCGTTAATAATGTTTTAAAAGATTTAATGCGTTTTATTATTAAAAACGAAACTTATTTTACCTTTATTATTAACATTTTGCGCCGATATTTTGGGAATGATGCGAGCGTTTTACGTTTTTATAACGATAATAATTTATTAAGTAAAATAATTTTTTATTAAATTTATTAAGTTTTAAAGTTTAATTAATTAATTTTTATTATTTTTTATTTAATGTATATAAAAATTAATTTAAATTAATATTACGATTATTATTTTTTTTATAAAAAAATCTTTTATAAAAACTATTATTATATAATTAAAAAAAGTTAATAAATTTATAAAATATATTTATTAATTAATTCCTTTATATTTAATTTATTTTAAATAATTTTATATTTAAATTATTTATATATTAATTTATTATAATTAATATTATATTAATATTTTTATTAAAAAAACATAATATGCGATTTAAAATGCGATTTAAATTACGATTTAAAATGTGATTTAAAATGCGATTTAAAATGCGATTTAAAGGTTTCATAAATTTAAAAAAACGTTAATAAATATTTTTAATATATAAAATAATTATTTATTTAAAAAATATATTATTCATTATATAATTAAAAGGTTAATTAAAAAGTGAGATTTTTTTTAAAATAATAAATAATAAAATTAAAAACCATTAATACTTAAATTAAACTTTAAAAATTCGTAAAGTAAAATAAAAATAAAAATATAACGCGTTTAATTAATTAAAAAATAATATGGTTAAAAAAGTATAAACGAAATTTTTAAATATTAATTTAAATTTATTAAAATAATTTTTAATCGCGTAATAAATAATGTATTTTTTAAATAAATAATTATTTTATATATTAAAAATATTTATTAACGTTTTTTTAAGTTTATAAAACCTTTAAATTGCGTTTTAAATCGCATTTTAAATCGTATTTTAAGTTATAATTTAAATTACATTTTAAATTATATATCACGTTTTTTTAATAAAAATGTTAATATAATATTAATTATAATAAATTAATATATAAATAATTTAAATATAAAATTATTTAAAATAAATTAAATATAAAAAAATTAATCGATAAATATATTTCGTAAATTTATTAATTTTTTTTAATTATATAATAATGGTTTTTATAAAAGGTTTTTTTATAAAAAAAATAATAATCGTAATATTAATTTAAATTAATTTTTATATACGTTAAATTAATTAAAAAAGTTTTAAAAATAATTATAAAGTTTATATAAAATATAATATATTTAATTTTATTATTTTAAAAAGTATTATATAAATTGTAATAATATTATGATTAAAAATATTATTAAATTTTTTTAAAAAATTTTAATTTTAAATATATATTTTAACGTTTAATTTCTTTATATAAAAAATAATCGTAGGTATTAATATATAAATTTTTTTAAACTTATTTATATTTAAATTATAATTTAAAAAACGTTATATTTTAATTTTATAAATATATTAACATAAATTATAATTATTAAAGCCATGTAATTAAAGTAAGCAAGCGCGAGCGGGCGCAGCCCGCTCGTTTTTTCGAATTATAAGTTAAATTCGTTAAAATAAAAAAATGGAAAGTGCGGCTTTGCCGCACAAGCCATACCTTAGATGCCTTAAGTTATAACTTGATTTAAAAATTTTAACCTTTTATATACATAAAAAATTAACTTTTTACTTTAAAAGTTAACCATTATACGCCACCATATAATGGTATAATAATTTGGTAACATTTTTTATTCGTGAAAAAGATTAATAAATTAACACCATTCGCCACCATATTTAATGTTTAACATAATAATTTAATAACATTTTTTATTTCGTAAAAAGGATTAACATTTATTTTTTACATATTTATTTTAATTAAAAAAATTTTTTTTTTTGCTTAAAAATAAATTAATTAATAATATTTTCCTTGTTAATTATAATAATAATTAATTAACCCCTTCGTTTTTATTAATAAATTAATTAAGAAATTTATTTTTATTTAATATAATTAATTAAAACGAAAAAGCTTTTAATTAATAATAATTTAATTTTAACCTTTTTTAATTAATAAGTTTACCCCCGCCCGGTAATAATAATAATATTATACGTTAATTCGGCTTTATTTTCCTTTGTTAAAACCATAATAATTTAATTTTAACCTCTTTTAATTAATAACGATATTATACATTAATTCGGCTTTATTTTCCTTTATTAAAATTTTAATAATAATAATTTAATTTTTATTACCTTTAATTAATTTTATATATAATAATATTATAAGCAATTAATCATTATTCATAATATTCGTTAATATTCATTAATGAGAAAATTTTTCGTATATCGAAACTTTATTTTAACCACGAAATTACCTTTTAACTTTATTTTAATAACTAATTACTTTAACCATAATAAACCTTTAATCTTAATATATTAAACGTAATTACCTTATAAATAATTTATATAATGATTTATTATTATTACTTGTAATTTTAATAATTTATTATTTCCATTAATAATAATAATAACGTTATTTATAATTAACACATTTTAACGTTAACGACTCCCTTCGCTTTTACCATAACATATGTTAAGGTTTTTATTCGCCATTCGTTTTTTTTTTATTATATATTATTAATTAAAAGATTGTAAAATAATGGATTTTTTAAAGAAAGAAGGATTAATAATTGCCCCACACGTAATTACTTTTCATTATTTAAAATTATTAAAAATATATTAATTTAAGGAATAAATAAAAAGATAAATAAATGAATAACGAAAACGTTATTTTTTTTTATTTATTAACGACAATTATCATGTTAAGAATAAAAGGTATAATTTTACCGTATAAGTTATACCTTAAATGCTTTAAATTATAACTTAATTTAAAAATTTTAACCTTTTATATATATAAGAAATTAACCTTTTGTTTTAAAAGTTAATTATTACACGCCACCATATAATGGCGTGATAATTTTCGTTAATTATTTAAATTATTATAAGTTTTTTTTAATGTTAACATTTAATGTTTTAAACCTTAAAAATGTTTATTATAATATCGTTTATTATATATATTATATCGTAATTAAAAACGTTTAAAATAATAATAAAAATATTTATAACGGATAAATGTTTTTAATAAATGATTTTTAAATTAATAACGTTTAATTGCTATTTATTAATTATTAATATATTAATAATTATTAAATTAATAATTATTAAATTAATAACCATTAATGTAAAAATTATTAATATTTATAATATTAAAATTTACTTTTAATTTAAAATTAATTAAATTATTAATATTAATAATAAATATAATTAAAAAAGTAACGTTAAAAAAAATAACTTTAAAATAATAATTAAATTAATAATGCATTTTTTAAATTTTTTATATTTATATTTTAATATTTATAAAATTAATAAACTTATTAAAATATTTATTAATAATATTTTATATAAAAGTTTATATTATTTTTATATATTAAAATATAATAAAAAAAATATATTAATTAATATTATTATTTTATTTTTCGTTATTAACGATAAATTTTTTATAAATTTATATTTTATCGTTTTTAATTTTTATTATTAAATAATATTACGTAAACTTTTATTTTTATAGTAAAAATTCGAAAATTTATTAAATAAAAAATTTACGTTTAAATAAAATAATTTTAATTAATATATCGAATTATATCGTTTTATTTTACGTTTTATATACGTAAATTTCGCGTATATAATTCTTTTTATTTACCGATAATAAATAATATTTAAAAATATTACGAAATATAATATAAATGTTAATTTTAAAGCAATGTAAAATGCGAATTATAATAACGTAATATTTTTATTATTATTAATATATTATTTATTAAATAAAATTTATTTAATTTTATTTTTTAAACGTAATAAAAAGCGTATCGTATTATTATATTATATGTTTAAAATTATAAATAAAAAAATAACATTTATTTTAAATTTAATAACGAATTATTATAATGTGGAATTTTATAAGTTATATAAAATATTTTATAAATATATTTTTATTTATTTCGTTTAATTTTTTTTTTAAATTTTAATATTTTTACTTTTCACGGGAAACTTAAAAGCCTTTAAATTTTACCTTTATAAACGTTATAATAAAAATTATTTTTTTAATGAAACGAAAAATTAATATAAATAATTATTAATTAATACTTATACCGCTTCGCGGTTTAATAATGTTTTAATGGAAAATATCCTTTTAAACGATAATAAACGTAAATTGTTAAATAAAAAAAAAATTTTAATTAAAAAATTTAAAACATATAATAATAATAAGTATTTTATGGAATTTAATAACGATTCCGATTTTAATTTCGATTATAATGAATTTAATTATAATTAAAAATGTAAAATTAAAAATAAGTTTTTTAAATAATATATAATAAACGAATACTTTTTAAATTTTAATAATTATTTTAATTTTAAATACGAAAATTTTAATTTTAAATATTAAATGTTTAATTTTAATTATAATTTTAAGTTTTTAAATAAAAACCACGATTTTAATTAAAAACGTGAATATTAATATAACCGTTTATATATAAAGAAACTTAAATATAATTAATTAAAAAACGTAATTAAATTATTTTAAGGTTTTAATTATTTAAATAACGATAAATTAATATTAAAGTTAATAAATTTTATTTTTAACGTTTTAAATAATAAAAATAATAAAAAAAACTTTAATGATTATTTTAATGATATTAAATTAACGCTTAAAACTCCCGAAACTCCCGAAATTCCCGAAATTTTTAAAAATAAATTAAACGTTTTATCCCATTTAATCGGTTATATTAAAATTATATAAAATAATTATTAAAATAATTAATTTAAGGTTTTTTTATAAATTATATATTAAATTAAAAATTAATTTCTTTAATATATTAAAAGGTAATAATTATTTATTTTCTTTTATTTTACGTTACTTTAATATTTATTTTTAATTATTTAAAGTTATTTAATATATTAATGAAAAATAACGGTAATAACGAAGGATATTCCGGTTTAATTTAAGTGTACGATTAAAGGTTTATATTAAAATGTAATTATAAATTAATCGAATAAATATAATTAATAAATAATAATAAATATCCATTTAAATTTATTTACTCATTTTATCGTAAAACTTCGGAAGCTTTTTTAATGACGTTTACTTTATTTATTAAATTATATTATTATATATAAATGTTAATTTTATTAATAAAAAAAGTTTAAAACGAATTATCGTTATATTTTAATACCTTTACGTTTTTTTATATAAAAAATGGCGATTATTTTCTTTATTATTTATTTATATTAATCATATAATATTAATTAAACGTTAAATAAATATCATGTATACGAATGGTGTATTATATTAAGTTTAATAAAATAATTTTATTATTTTTTTTAAATAAAACGATATATATTAATTTAATTAATTTTAAATTAAAAGTAATTATATTATAATTAATTTAAATATTTAACCATAAATATTATTATATAATAAACCATAAATGCGTTTATATTTATTTATTCATTTAAAATAATTTATTTTATTTTTAATATTAAAAGTATTTTAATTTATTACCTTAAAATTATAATTATTATTTACCACATTTTCGTTAAATTTATAAAAAAAGGGTTTTTATATTAAAAAAACGTATTTAATTAATTAAATCGTTTAATAAATTTTAATTTTAAATTTATAAATTTTATAAAATAAAATATAAATTAATAAAAACTTATTTTTATTATATTAAATTATTTAAAAATCGTTGTATATAAAGTTATAAAAAATAAATTATCGTTTTATAACGATATTAAAGCTTATTTAAATTTAAATGAAAACGGTATTATAAAACCCGGATTTTATTAAAAACTTTAAGTTATTTTTAATTTTAAAGTAACACATTTATTATAAAGTACTTTACTTGCTTAAATTATAATATAATTAAAGATTTCGTAATTATTTTAATTATTAAATTAAATCGAAAACTTTTAAAAAATATTTAAATATATTAATTACGTTAAAAATATTTACTTAAATACGCTTTAACGTTAAGAATTTTTTAATGAAATATAAATTTTATTAATAATTAATAAAAAAAGGTAAAAATAAAGTTTAAAATATTATTATTATTTAAGTAAATAATATGTTAATGCTTTTAATTAAATAAAATCGAATAAAACAATGTTTATAAATTTCGATTAAAATGAAAGGCGTATTATTAAAATTAAAGAAAAAATAAATGCTTGTAATTAATTTTAAAAATGGTTTAAAACCATATTATATAATATGTTTTAAATGTTAAATATTTAAACAAAGTATAATAAAAATATAAATAATAATAATTTAAAAAATAATTTTAAATATTTTATATTATTTTAAAGGTTTAAAAAACAATACGTTTTAAATTAACGGTTTATTTTTTTAATAAATAATTATGTTAATAACGTTATTTTCTTTTATTTTATATTATTTTATTTCATTAATTATAATATTACCGGATATTTAAATCGTTAAAACATGGTTTAATTTTCTTTTAACATTTTTTATATTTTCTTTAAAATGGTTTAAACTTTATTTAATTTAAAGTTAAAGTTTTATAAAATCGTTAAAAGTTATATGTTTTAATAAAATAAACGGTTAATTTAATTAAAAGGATATATTTAAAGTAAATTAATATAAATAAGTTAATTAATTTAAAAATTTCTTTTAAAGTTAAACCTTATATAATTAATAAATAATAATATGTTTTTTTTAAGGTTTTATTATTATTTAAAGGATATAAAGTTAAAAAGGTAAATGGTAAAAATAATATTTTATTAAAAATTAAATGTGGTAAATAATTAAAGAAAAGTATTTATTTAAATATTTAAGCTCGGGCGGAACGCGTTTCTTTTTTTTATTTTTTTTTCTTATTTTTCTTATAATAAACATTATTAATTTTTATAAACTTTTTTTATAACTTCGTATATAAATGTTTATTAATTTTATTTAAACGTTTATTTTTTTTAATATAATATTATTTATATTATATAAATAAATATTTAAAAAATTAATATTATAAAATTATTTAAATAAATAAATATTATATGTTTATTATTTATTTATATAAATATTTATTTATTTATTTTTAAAAAATTTTTATAAACGGTTTATTATATTAATTAATTCTTTATTTATGTTATAATTAAAAAATATTAAATATATAATTATTATAATATTATTTTTATGTTTATATTTAATGACTTTAAATATAATTCGAAGATTTTATTAATAATTAATACGTTATAAATGTGTACGAATGTTTTAAAGCGTAATATTTTTTAATATTATACATATATTTAAAAATTAATTTAAAATGAACATAATTTATTAATGACCTTTATATTATATAAATATATATAAAATTAAAATAATTTATATAATCGTTTTATTTTATGGAATATTATGGGAAACGTTCGGATAATATGGTTTAAATCTTTTTTTTATATATAAAGAAATTAATTTTAATGAATTAATTTAATCGATGTTTTTTTTTTAAAATTTATAATTTTCATTTATTTTTTTTAACATTTTTTATTTTTATAATTTTATATAAAGTTTTTAACGTTTTAAAATGTTTATTTTAATAAAGTTTAATTTTTGAAAATGAAAAATTAACGTGGTTAAATAAATTAATAAACTTATTAACCTTATTAATTTTAATTTAAAAATGTTTATGTTATTTAATAATAATATCGGTTTTAATTAAAATTAAATTAAAATTTTTAATTAAAATTTAATAAAAAAGAATTATTTTTTTATTTAATTTAAATTTTTTATTTAAGATTCTTTTATCGGGGGTAATGAAAATAAATTAAATTTAATTAATAACGTTGATTTAATTCGTTATATTGCTTGGGTTTTAATTAAAATTAAAATAATGTACGTAAATAACATTTTTATTTTAATAATAAACGATTTAAATGTATGAATTAATTAATATTAATTATAAATAATTCATTAATATTTATATTAACTTTAAATTTAATGGATTATTTTTTTTAATAAATATTATTATAATTAATTATATTATTATTAAAAAATTAAACTTATGTTTTCGCTTATTATTAACCACGAAAGTAAGTTTTAATTAAATTTATTTTTATATAATAATAATTTTTAATAAACTTTAACCGTTTATATAATAATAATTAACATTATTTTATTTTTAAAATATGTTTATATTAATTATAAATTTCGTAAAAATATATTTAAATATTATATCGTTTTATTTAATTATTTTAATGGCATTTATATTAAATACCATTATAATAATGGTGGTTATAAATGTTTTTATAAACTTAATAAATGTAAATTTTAATAATATTTTTTTAAAATAAAATTATTAACTTTTTTAAAGGTAAATAAAATAAATAAATGTATGAAAACGATTAACGCATTTATAATAAAACTTATTTCTTTAATATTTAAACTTGAAATTATTTAATTAATCTTTAATTGTAATATTTAATTTATTAAATAATAATATTTATTAAAAGTAATTAATAATATTTAAATGTAATTATTTATTATTATAAATTAAATTAAAAAGTTAAAAAGTTTATTATAATTAAAGGTTTAATTAATATTAAATGGTTATATATAAAAATATAATTATCGTTAATTAATTATTCGATTTTAATTTTTTATTTATATAAATATTATTTTATTTAAAATTGAAAAGATTTTCTTTTAATTATAACATATATTTAAAAATAAATATTATAATGTAAATTTAATAAATGGAGAAATAATTATATTATTACATAAAGATTTTTAATTTTTTATGTTTATAAAACGCGGTATATATATATAACGTGTTTTTTATTTACTTTATTTTAAAACCAACTTTAATGGTTTTTTTAAAAATAAATTTTTATTTTATTAAGTTTTTAAATTAAACCTTAAGGTTATCCTTTTAAAAAGGCGAAATATAATAAATAAAAAAAATTAAAAAAAACCTTTAATAATAAGTAAATAATGGAAAAATTTATATATTAAAATAACATTTAAATGCGTAATTTATTTAACGTAAAAGTTGTTTTTTATAAATTATTTCTTTAAAAAATATTATATAATATAATATTATAAATTTATTTAAAATATTTAATAATATTTTATAATTAATAATTTTATTATTAACATTAATTAAAATTAATATTAATAATGTAATTTTAATTAATTTTTATTTATTATTACCGTTATTATTATTATTATCGTTATTATTATTATTATTATTATTTAACCGTTATTATTACTTTTTAAACCTTTTAATAAAATTTAATAATAATAATTATTATTTACATTTTAATTTAAAGCTTTCATTTATAATATTTAATTAACAATTATTATTATTAATTATTATTTTTATTATTTTATAATTAATATTAATTATTTATTATTTATGTTAATAATTTTAATAAATTATTATTATACACCCCGTTTATAACACTTTTTTAACGTTAATAATTTTTAACGTTATAATATTATTATTTTATATTTTTTTAAATTTAATATAACATTTATATTTTAATTAAAGTTATACGTTATTTATAAAATTAATAATAATTAACGTAATTTTTAAAAATAATAAAATTTTATATATATTATTTTATAAAAACTTAAATAAAAAACGTTTTTTATTAATTTTTATTTTTAACGAATAAATTAAATTTATTATTAATTTTTAATTTTTACCATATATTTATTTATTAATTTAAACGTATTAATATAAAAGTTTTTTAAAATTTATTTAAATAAAATAAATATAAAAAAACATCTTTTATTTAAATATCCATTAAACGTTATAACGTTTTTTAATGTTATAATCTTTTATATTTTTTTTAATATAATATGTTTTTATTATATATTATATATTTTTATTATATACATTTTAATATCTTAATTAAAAAGGCGGGTTAACGGATTTCGTATTATCGTTTGCCGTCCTTTGTTCTCAAACAACTTCAAAATGTCGAGGTGTTAAAATGTTGGTTCGCCGTCCTTGAAATCCGGATATGGATGAAAAGAAGGGTTTCATCGTCATTTCTCACCCATCCATCCATTTATCCATCTCGCGTGTTTCTACCCCGTGTCTCTCCCAATTCCCCTGCTGCCGGGAGACAAGAATTACTACGACTGGTTCCCAAAGAATCCATCCTCGCGGGATCACCATACATTGCTACCTTTAATACAGCGCTGATATACCCATCCTGCCATCCCTCGTGCATTTTATCCGACATGCAGACCGACACCTGCAGTGACCCGGTCAAGCGCCGGTCGATGCCCAAAGCACATACATCCCATTACACAAATCTAGGGGGAAAAAAAGATACATACCGTGGACATAGGTACTACAACCTATTGACGATTCTTCTCCTAGCCCTTTCGGCCGTTTGTTTTTCTCTCTCTTCCTCTCTACAGCGGCTATCACAAGGAATTGGGAAGACGCATGTCAGTCCAACGAACTATGTGATGGCACCTCACTCACCCCACTCTTATCGCGCGGACGCATTTCCCTTTCCTTCACCTTGCAGACGCCCGTGACGCCGTACATCCTGCGTCTCTCCATCTCTGCGTCTTTTTGCCCAAGCCACCGGCGGCGCATTGGTAACGCCCGGTCCCTTACGGCCAGACCGTTAGAGGCCGACCCAGATTCCCGTCTGCTTTGGGCGACCGCGCGCATGCTACATTGCTACCTACCTACCTACACCCACTACTACAGGTTAAAAGCCATGCCACAGCAGCAGGCTCTACATATGCACTTCCTCTTGTGACCGCGGTCCGCTGCGAAACCTGCAGGTCCACTTGCATAGCCACGGGGCGTACCTAAATCCACCAAACCTGCTAACGCACTCTTAGCTACCTACTAGTAGGAGGAATTTCATGACTCATCGCACAAAACCAAAACAAAAAGTGCCGACTCGATGGATATGGTGGTAGTAGAACTCCTACCCGCCCGTGAAACACCCAAAAACCCATGCAGCTGCGGGAGGCACTGTCCGAAGCGCGCCCGCCGGGAGGGGAGGAAGGGGAGGAAGGAGTTAATGGTACGTAGGCGGAGATCCATTTCGAACCATGCAAGGCATGGGATCATGTACGACCTATGAGGGGATCCAACTCCACGATTCCAACGACCCATCGGCTCCAGTTTTTATTGCTTTTCATGGTTACAGTGATCGAGCCCGTCGTTGCGTGCCGTGGTATCCTTCCCGCACCGTCTGTCCCGATTTGCCCGTTTTGGCGGCTACAGTACCATCCCCATACTTGAATAAACGCGTACGATATTGTGGCGGTGAACATCGTGGGCAACTTGACGATCACCAAGTTTCTTTATGTGAATGCAGCACAGATGCGAAGCAAAGGGTATTAAAGGATAATCTACGGAAGAGCTAACTACCTACCTATGTACCTAGGTACGCTAGCCCTACCACTCTATTCGGTCATTCGTTTTATATGCACCCCGGCGTAAACCTAGGGCTCTGCTAATCGACACCAATGCACCAATGTTACGGTAAGTATCCGAGTTTTTAAAGTTGCCGCGATGTAGAGAATTAAGTGTACGAGAAGTTGGCGATATGTCGCCGGCGAGACATATTTCAAGAAGAAACGCCCTTAACTTCAAACCACCTAGCAAGCAAGATACTTGATAACGAAGACACAGAGCATTCATCTCTTAGAATATTTAATATTTATCTAGAAAATGAAGGATTTCTCGGAAAAGAAACAGCCTAACGAAATACCTAGTCAGCTCCAGGACAGCAGCATGGCCGAGGTTAATAGGTTACACTTCAAGTAAGTTGGATCTTCGTTCTCTCCGATTTGATTCGTTTACTGCGCGCCCTTCATTTCCTGTTCTAGTCTGCATTTTATATATATTGGGACGATCTGATCCCTTTTCGGCGGTCGGAATTACTCTAGTTGATATCGAATGTATGTCGTGACCTAGTTCGTCACTGCATCATGTATACCCAAAGAGAGCAACTTCAACTACCAATGTGATGGCGTATACGAGCGCTTTGACATCTGCTGTTTCTATTCTCCATCCCCCGATCCTCCCAGAAACTAGAGGAGAACTGTGGGCAGAGATGTGTGGCATCTACGCCCTTTTCCCTTCTGATTAGCTTCACTTCACTCCATTTCACCTTGCTTCCCCAGATTAGGTCGAGAGATCATCGTGGTGCTCGGATAGGCTACTATCTAGTGGCGCTCTTTTCTCACCTAGGACACATGTACGCACGATCGATTTTGTGGATTGATTGACGTGGCACGGCACGGCACGGCATTGGACTACCTAGATGACATAAAAGAGGGTAGGATTTGAGCTAAACCTGATGTGTCTGCAGCGAAGAGGCGTCGACATACGACTCGAAGCACAGCAAGCTCAATGAGCGGCTGACCAAGGAAATCCAATCTCGGTTAGCTTGGATCGGTGTCGATTGGGTCGTCGCCGATGATGAGGACGACAGTGACGGCGATAGCGATGAGGGTGAGAATGAGAACGATAGGGAGGGCACCAAGGAACTTAAATCCGATCAGGATAAGAAGAAAGTCAGACTCTTGGACTACGCTTGCGGTACGGGCATGATGTCGAGAGTAAGTTGTCCCGTTTGCGACGATATCCCTTCTCTAGGTATTTGTCACGATCATACCACCTAAAATGGAATGTGTGATAACTACGGCTTATGTATGATCAATAATTTCTCTAACACCTATTGATAGGCACTTGCTCCTTATACGACACAATGCGTCGGTATTGATGTATCAGAGAATATGGTGGCGGCGTATAACTCTCGGGCCGAGAACCAGGTACGTATAAGGCCGAACATTATGTTTAAAATTCTCAGATTTCGTCTATATGTCCTACCGTGTTATTTAGGTCATCTAATGGCTAAGTCCCTTTTGTATTCGGCGTTGTAACCTAACCTAGTTTCGCCGAAGTCATATCCTCCCCTTGCCTAAAAGCAGTTTACGGAAATACCTTCAGCTTAGCCAGGTGACATGAAGCTAACAATTCGTAGGGCTTATCCCATGACGAGATGTACGCTGAAGTAGGCGACCTCATAGCGCCGGATGGACCCCAGCCGCCCGACGTCTTGGCAGACTCGCGCCTCTTCGGCTTCGACGTGGCTACCGTCGGGGGCGGGCTCCACCACTTCGCGGACCCGGAGCTGGCTGCCGACCGCCTAGTCGAACGTCTGCGTCCCGGTGGCGTCCTACTAATCTGGGATTTCCTGCCGCACGGGCCTCGGGACGGACTCTTCGAGAGCCACGGAGTCATGCACCACGGTCTCTCGGAAGAAAGGGTCCGGGTCATGTTCGAACGCGCCGGTGCCGGAAAGGATTTTTCTCTCAAAGTGCTAGGCTCCGGTATATCACTTAACTTCGGCGAGCATGGGGAGAAAGGCATTATAAAGAGGGAAATATTCCTAGCTAGGGGAGAGAAAGTAACTTGACTTCTCTGTAGCCCCACGAGTCCCTAGGGAAAAAGAGGTTGCCCACCTAGATTTTTAGAAATCCTGGGTGGCCATGAAGTTAGAATAATATAACACTGTTTACATTCCTAACAAGCCATTCTAATGGTATAATTTCCATAGTCGTAGCCTCCAGCAGTCCCCCTTAGGCATTGTATTGGTGTAAAGTCCAAGATTAGGTGATTTTCATCAGAAAGCTCATTAGCCTTGATCGTATTAGACATGCCTAGTCAGAGACACCGGTCTTCAAGTCACTAATCTTTATATTTACCTAAATACATGTATATTGCGCGATGTATCATTAGATGGGTTTCCTAGATGTATGTATTAGACACAAGGTTCTTTGAGGGTCTTATCCCTACGATTCTCGTCAACACTTCTATACCTACTTGACTTCCACACTCAGCTCATAGGGCCTGTGTATAAGTCTTCTATCCTGCTCTCATTTCAATCAGTAGATTCTATTATTAGGTTAATACATAGAAATGCAGGCTCTACTAGCAGAGAAGTGGCCAACCTGCCATCTCGTGTAGTTAAAAAGGACCTAGGGATCGCTGTACATCATAACCTATCATTATGATGGATAGCCTATTACATAGTTGAGTCGTGTGGTATACTATAGCTATGCCATGAAATATAGCAATCCTTGTTCTTACCAGAAACTCTATCGAGAGTATTCACCGTCTATTAGGATGAAGTAGTCAAGTCATAGAAATATGGTACATGATACGTGAACCCAGGGTTAGGGTTAGGGTTAGGGTTGCCTCGAAACAATTTATTCATCACTATGTCTTCAAATCCGTTTGAGTAAAGGGCAAGTCTGATACTACTTACCGTGATTGTTGGAAAAAGTTCTTATAGTTAAATCTAAAATAAAATTTGAAGTGTTGTAGCCTCTCGAGTTCTGGAACTAGCCTTTCCTAACCTCATCCCAGTTGACAGCCTTTTCGCGTCGTATAATCAAACCATTTCGATCAAGAAAAGGCAGAATTCGTAATAGTAAGCAACTAAGGGAAATGTAATTAGGTAGTACATGTAATAGCACGTATTGTTACTATTTCAGTCGTGATAATTCACTGGCTTACGTAAACAGACTTGAGAGAAAGGAAAATTACCACAGCTTCTAGGTTGATTGATCATCCATAACACAAATAAAAAGGCCGGGAAAGGAGATGCTGCGCTTATATACATAGGTAGTTCCTTATCTAGGTGTCTCGTCATATCATATGGGTGGACTTCATCAGATCACAAAAAGGGGGTATCGCGATGCGGACCTAAGGTATTGGGGTACCGCGACGTTATTACGCGAGAAGATCCAAGCCTACCTGCTACAGGCTGCGGTATACATATAGTAATAGCCCTTCTACCGTGCTGTCCAATGACTAGCCACCAACAGGTCTCCTTACTGATGGTCCGAGTCTCCGAAGGGCCAAATTTCGATCTATCCAGATTCCAGACCTTCGACGACTAATCCACCAACAGACCAGATTTCCGACCAAAGGGTGTACCCCCGAAGGACCATAATATGTTAGGATGGAACAAGAATGCTACCAAATTCCCGTAACCATCAAGATAGAGGCCTCTTCCATATATGGATCAGCCATCTAATCGACATAGGTATCTCACCATCCATCCAACTTTACACCCTCCAGCAGCTCTGTTAGAGAATCTGCTAACACCACCACCTCTAAATAGGGTTATTATCCACGCTCACATTCTCCCGAACCGCCATCTCACCACTATCCGCATCCTTCTCCAACACGAAGCACCTCTCAGCAAAGAACCCGCGTCTGTTCTGCAGTCGCCACGCCTCGCCAATCCGGCGAACCATGACGGGTTTCCAGCCGCCCACGTTGACCGTGATGCTCCGCCACGACCTGCCATGCTTATTGCTTACTAGAGCCGAGAAGACCTCCATGGCAGCTTCATAATCAGGATCTGTGCCATCTTGCAACTCGTCGAGAGCCTGGAGGACTGTATGCATATGAAGGACGAGGGTATGCAACCCAAGAAAGTTACACAGCGTGCGGAGAAACAGGGCCGACTCGCACAGGGCCACGTCCATGTCCAGCTCGATTGTGTGGAGGTGAACGAGCCTGCGGGAAAGAAGAGAAAGGTCTTCCAACCGCATTGTAGGACAGCGTTGTCTCTCGTCGCCGAAACCCATGTAGTCGCGGAAACTTAGAATCTGTAGCGAGTCGGCATGGCTGAGAAGCCCGGATATAGGAAACATATTTATGTGGCAGGTTACTTTGAATGTATGGAGCGATCGGATCTGTGTGGTGAGCTTGTATAATTCCCTAGTAGCGTCCTGGCGCCGGTCTGGTAGATGCGTGCTGAAGTCCTCACAATGTAACACGTAGATTTGACGAAGTTGTGAGAAGGACACAGAGCTAAGAAATGGGAACAGAGGTACATCGACGAGGGTTAGTCGCCGCAACCGCGAGAAGTCCCAATGCTTCCGAACCGCGCCAACGCTGTGGTTCCAGTCATATGAGCGAAGCGATAGTTCCTGGAAGGCTGGTAATCGTTCATTTCCCCTAAACGAGAACTGTGTCCCTTGACCACGATCATTATAATGGAGAGTTTCGATCAGCCGAGCTTCGACAAGCAGTCGTTTCAACGACCCGAGATGAGTCGTCAGTGGCGGCGTAGGGCTTGCCATCTTTAGAGAAACAAGATTACTTGTGGGTATTGCCTGTAAGTATATATCTTGCGAGCCACTATTAAAACTTCGTAAAGGCAAGTCTTTAACATATAGTCTTATGCTGTTATTATTGACGTGATTTGGACTTAGGACATCAGAAGGGGTTGAGAAATAGCCGCGACGATGTGTTCCTACGTAACACCATCTAGCAATTATGATAAACATTAGCCATATATACGTTGATGTGGATGTGATACATACATACCTCAGCGATGAAAGTCGTTGCAGTTTGCCTAATAGCCTCCTAGTAGCTACTAGATCTAGATCGCTCCTCACTTCGACATGCCTGGTGAATGAGCGTAAACTTTGAATCAACCGTGGAAGATATGTCTCAGCCTCGAGTGCTATGATACGTTCGTTAAGGCAGAGATATTCAAAATGGATGGGCGTGATAATGGCCTCGAATCGTCTTGATAACCGACGAGCACCAGCTAATGCCCGAGAGTCAACCTCTCGCAACTGCAGAGGGACGTTGTTAACAACGGAGTCCTGTATGTTATAAGTTACGAGACCTAGGTGGGGTGTAATACCTGGTTGAAAATAAGAACCAGCAGCTCCGTACTAAGGTCCTCAAAGGATGGTGCCTGCGAAAGGGGGCGTATAGTCGTTTTTGTTTCCATGAGCTCGTTGTAATGGCCACTCCCCCTCTTACGCTTAGTAGAGGTTGAATAAACCGGATAAGTTCTACATAGAACCTCTATCCCTACCCGTGTCATGGTGGGCAAAATGGGATGCTAAACGAGGTATATAATTGCGCCAGCTTATCATCCCTGGTAGAATAAACTAGTGATTTTATTAGATGACCAAGTCATTGGCCATCATGACGATAATTCAACTTCAAGGCGGACTTATGATAATACACAATAGGGAGACGAGCGATAAGAATGTAGCAGTGGCAGTAAGTCCGTAGGGTTGGGTATTAAGAAGACAAGGGTATTATATCAAACGGGGGAACCAATTAAAAGAGATAGGAAGGATGAAGCGGCTTTTTAAGCCTCGAGCTGGACTTGACTGCTCGTGGCAGTCGCTAGACCACATATGGGCAAAGTAACGAACGTCGAACATCGCTTCGACGAGAAGGATGTAGATTGGCTAGCCAAGATAAAGCAGTAAATGTATTAGACTCCTAGCCTCTCTTAAAGATCGAGTCCCGGTATGACGGGTGGAAAGGTCGTTCCATCGGGTCCGAACATAAGGTTGAACAAGAGAAAATGAAACACCCTAATAGCACTTAGTCTAGTAGATCATGATGCCTAACCCGGCATAAAGGCGTATGTGCCGAGAAAGATAGGACAAGTTTGGAAATAGAACGAGAAATTAGGTATTTCTAGAGTTGGTATAATTTACCACCCAAGACACGTCTTTCATCCTCTTCGAGATCCTGATACAGTTTGACACAAAGCAGAGTTGATAAGCGTTGCCGAAGTAGGTGATAGTAGATTGGAAGATCAGACGACTAAGGGTTAGAAGGGATGAAGTGAGTAAATGAGTACAGAGTACGTACTGATGACACTGCAGGGGACACACGTGAGATTCGCAACTTTCGCCCAAAATGGCGACCCCACATGATCGCTAGCGCCGTCTATTGCCAAATGTGTGGTCGCTTTCGCCGCCACAAACGAAGCCACGGTATTGGGGTCGAACCGAACCCTCCTTTTCGCTCACACGTGGAAAAACATGGATTGGAGTCGAAGTCAAGGATTCTGTTATCTATGTATGTACATAGCTCTTCAGGAGGAAGAGCATTCATACTACGCAAGGAAGAGGACCACGTGCATCGGAGTAAATATGTATTTATTGCCTTAATAGGAAATTAAAAAGTGGAGCTCAAATAGGTACCTCCGGGATGTCGCTTCTACTTCATAAGATCTAGACTATTAGATCGGACGAATCAAGCGGTACGCGGATAAAGTTGTAGGGTACCTTGGCGCCTTGTTGGGGAAGTGCTACTGTACGGGAGGGTAATCCGGCCGACCACAAGACCCGCCAGAAGGGTTCGTTCGGCAAAGCCGCATAGTCCAATCGCAACTTCTCGTTTGAGGCTCGGCCGGCTCTTTGCGGGGCCATGCACGAACAATATTGACTCCGTTCACACCAAACACTTGTCATTACACTTATTATAATACGATATATTTCGTTTGAAGTGTTTAGCGAATTTAGCGAATTAGGAAATATTAGGAATAGAAACAATTGTCATGTTTACCTACCCTGTCTACAACCCCTCTCAAGAAATACTTTCTAAACGCATATTAACCACCAAAGCCTGGATATATTGCTTACTCGCATATTGTGATTCGATCGACAGAACTCATCCACTAATTTGAAAAGAGCCCGGGAAGCAAAATCCCTGTAAATAAAATTAACAGCATTATTCATCACGACTAACTAGGTATGCTTTTTGGCTTAGTTACGAGTAAAGCAATAACGGCAGCTACTCTTCCTTCTCCCCGTAGCTGGTGACCGGATGAAGCGTCATGAGATTATCTTTGCTGGTTGACCCTCCCTTCCTCACACCAAGGAGAGTATGGCATTAGGTAGGTAGTGAGTCGTAGCATCGAAGTTGTAAGCATCGAAGCAAATATAATAGATGTACTAATATCTACCTCCCACACTAGCTGCAGCAATAGTTCCATCCGCGCAGGATCTCTAGGAACAAGGCATACAACTTAGTACCGGATATAATCCATACGTATGCATCTACTCCTAGAAGCAAGCCAGTACCGCTTCGAACATCCCTCTACAGCCTCTCCATTACTTCTAAATCATACCTATGAAGCAGACATACTCATAATACATGTTCGCTCACGGGACTGTCATCTATCAAAGCGGGTTGAAGCCATTCACGTCTAATGGCACAGATAACAAGATTTATTACTAGCACGATGGTTGGTAGATAGCGAGTATTCGAGTGAACAGTGGGTATTGAAGTGTGTGGGAATGATGAATTGCAGTTTTGATATTGGGGGAATCTCGTTTTGAAAGAAAAAAGGTAAGCTAAAACCGACAAATTCGACATAAACATGAAGACCTATGGAAGGTCTTCATAGCTGCTCCCATCATATTCCTGCTACTTCATCGAATCAAGGACTACTGCTGATGGCCCTAGCCTCTAAACTTTGGGGAGTAGACGTATACGTAGTCCAGATGTGGATCAATACCGATATATGGGCTCCTGCTTCGACGGCGTAACGTCATAAATATCGCTACTCTCGTCGCCATCTCGAGATTCTCGGGCGCTCGATGAGGAATTTCCTGCGGCTCCGTGCATCGTCTCCCTTCCGAGAGCACTCTCCTGCCTACCCACGTAGCTTGGCGACGTCTCGAAGCCTGGGTGGAATGGTTCGTACGCCAATCGAGGTTCTTCGATATAGTTAGAAGCACCGGTACCGGACCCTGAGCCGCCAATACCATGATTTCTCGACCCGGATCCCGAATGTTCGGTCTCAGGATCCCTGAAAGGATCTTCCTCTGTGGCAGGTGTGTGCGTCCTTGATGGACCCGCTATGGCGGGCTCATACTCCTTTTCTTTACCCTTGCCATTCGGATTTCGAGATGGAACAGGTGGGGCCTCCAAGCCCAACCCTAGCCCATTCTGTTCCGACTCTACGGGACTCACGGGCTCTTGATGATCGGGTTGAGGGTCCATGACAGCAACGATTTTCCTTGCATTCAGCATTGCTCTTTGGTGCAAGCTCAGCGACGCCTGGAGTTGCTCGTTTGTATCAATCAGATTTTCCATCGTGTCATTGTCCGGAGCTGGATCCTCGGCAGTCATGTACATCTGTATACTTCGACTTGCGCTTGTGCATCGATCAGCAAATTCCTTGATTAGGTCATTGCTAAGCACTTCAACGGGCGGCGTATTGGTAACCACCTGCTGTAGTAACTTCGCGGACGTCCGTGCCTCCTCCAATCTACTTGCCAACTCAATGGGGTTCGGGAGCTTGCGGTTTGAATGACTTCGGGCGAAGTAATTTTGGGAATGTGGATTGAATGGTGGCGCGTTAAGTGTCTGAGGTCCTGGGGGCTGAGGATTACGTCCCTAGTTAAAATGTGTTAGTAAGAGTGATGCTTCAGCAGAAACCCATTGTAACGTACGCCATGTCGTTGCGCCTTGTCTTTCTCCTTCTTCCACATTTCAATAAGGATGGTTAAACCTTCGTCATATGCCTTTGTATTCTCAAAAGAATCTAACGTTTCCATCATCATTTGCCGTACGCTTAGATCGCGAACAGATCTCAACAACTCCTTCGTAGTATCGGTGAATTTCTGGTCGAGGTTTCGCGTGAATGTTTGACCAGGGTTATCAGCGAGGATGCGGATGAGCATAATGGCATTATATTGGTACGAGGGCTTCGTCCAGTAGTCCCTTTTCAGGTATTTTCGAATCAAGCGCGCGCATTCTGCGGCGGCGGCGGGGGATGACTCGGCAGCATCAACGATGGGGGGCAAGTAGAGGACTTCGTCTCCGGCATTGGTAGAGCTGGACTCGCAGAAGGATTTCTAAACGACGGGCAGTTAGATTTTTATTTCACGAATTCACATTAGACAAGAATTCGGTTAGATAGACGTAAACGCACCACACAGCGACCAGCCGTAGCTTCAGGGCCATCACCTTCAACGGAAACAGAGGGTCCGGCACCTTAAGGAGAAATTAGCGAAAACCGTAAACCGTAAACCGTAAACTGTCTAACTTGAAAGTTGCGCGTGCTACACTCTATGCTAGATTACAAAGTTAGGGTTTAGACATACCATCACTAGTATTCTTCTTTCTTATAGTGCCTAGCACCTTGCTCATCTTGAGCGACTTCATGGTCGCTTGGAATTGTTTCTTTTTCAACTGCGCATATGATTGTTATAATTGCTGTAGCTGAAACGCAGAGCGAGACACGTCGAGGCTGGCTAGCGCAGGTCCAATGTATCGACAAGTATTATACGTGTCGCAATTTGAAATCAGCGTATTCGGTAGTGAATCGAGCTCTAATTAAGATAATAAACCAGTGGCTTGCTAACGCCTTCGGTCTTAGAGATGGGATTTTCGCCGTTTGGATATAATGCAGGTTTGAGCTAAAGCGCCGGTGAGTTGAGTTTGACGGCCTAGGGGTCTGGAGGTCTGGGGGGCTGCAGGATGACGGAGGGACGGTTATATGGCTTAACGAATAGATGGAGAGGGTGGAACCGCACCTGATATGCCGCGTTTCAGCCTTGATATAATTGGAAGAGGGACACAATTGGAGATAGTGAGAGAGAGTGTGTGTGAGAAAGACAGGAAATGGAAAGATTCGATAATGTTGGTTGGTTGTTGTTGAAAAGAGATACTTTAGAAGTTAAGCCAATCTCCAAAATTTCCATAAATGTACATTTGTATACACATAGAGATCAAATACGCATACACATACATATGTACATACATGAGGCGCGCCCCACCATGCAGTATTATTTCAACCGCGACTGCCTAGGAAGACCCTGAGCAATTGCCACAGCCCTTTTTTTTTTTTTTTTTTTCCCTTCTTCTCCCAAGCCCGGGCTCAGAGACTACGTTCTCCGGGAATGGTCGGGCCTTCCTCTTTCTAACGTCTACTTCATCCATATCCAGCATTAGTTCATATCGGACTTACACAACTAACCAATTATAACTTCTCCAACGTATCAAGCGAGCCCAGGCAGGATCATCGTGTAGTACTAATTTGATGTGCCAGTGTGCACAGCCTCAACACTACACGCAAACCGCCCCCCTTTGTACATGTAATGATATGCAGGTGAATGGGATGGGGATGTTGGCGAGATTGCATTAGGTACCCTATAGCCTAGACCGCTTTGTTGTTAGTAAATCGACAACAGCATGCTTTCACGCGTGGTATATGAATCAGCTGCCCTAGTCTAGCTGAGAAATCGAGTCATCAACATCGTCATCGCCTTGGCTGTGTATGTCGTACGCGCGGCGCGTCAGATATTATCCCCCGTTCTATGCTATATACACAATTATACTACGTATTCGGATTGTCAAATGATCTATACTCGAACGGAATAGAGGTTTCGGCCATCAATCTTCGGCGGATTGAAGTCAAAAATATGTCCAATGAGGTGAGGCCGCCCCCCGATTATAAGTATATGCTGACAAAGCATTGTGGCGTGCCCTTTTTCTATAGGTCAAATTCTACTATAATTAATAGGCACTCAAAATTGAACTGCATATTCTATCCTCGCGACTTAGTATATAAATTGCGTGTAGATAGAATCGGTCATGTCACTTCACTCACCTAAAACACTAAGTAGGGGATTAGGTCACAAAGCAAATGGCATTTCAGAATTAGAACCGAATTTTGAAAAGTAACCTCAGATTAATGATCATCAAATCTTTAGTTAGTGCATGCAAAGCAAGATAACCACGCCAGTAAACACCCCGGATAGCACACCCCGTCGCTCGTGCCCTCAACAGCCTCTCGTCTATGAGGGAGAAAAAAAGCAAAGCTCAGATCTTTCTACGCCATACGCCTTGAAAATGCCTGCGCGATGTTCCTCGTAGTATACACAATAGCGAAAATTTCCTTATTTCGCCAAATCTTGCCGTGAATCTCAAAGATCGCCTTTCACCAATAACGCAAGCCCGAGAAACTGGTCGCTCCGAACTTCGGAATGCCCGGAGTTAGGTGGTGTCAGGATCATAGACATCGAATCACCACATATCGCTAGAAGGACCTAACCACCTAAGAACACAATGCCAGGTTCGTCTGAAACCCCATTTGATAAACACGATATCAACACATTACTAAATTAGGCTTCGGTGCCTATGTGAAGGGGGCGCTAGCAATTTCTCATGATTGAATAAGTCGAAACTTGTTCGCAGATCGGGGTAACTCGACGGCTCTTTCGGGAGATGCCGAATCGGGCTGGTCTTCTTCGTCCTCTTCGTCCTCTTCGTCCTCTTCATCCGCTTCGTCGTACTCAAACGAGGTTATCGTCTTCTTGCTAACAGAGGAAGATGGCGTGGCTTTCTCGGAGCTCGCGGCAATAATCGTAGAACTCGAATTACGCGAGTATGGCATTCTAGGGCTCGTTCGTAGACTAGCTGGGCCCTTCGACTGTGCCTTAGTCTTGCTGTAGGTTCTAACCACACTCTTCGACTTTCGGACAGACGTTGTCTTGGAACCAGGAGTCGACTTCGAACCGAGAACAGATCTAGTGCTAACCGAGATCGAAGACATGCTATGCTTAATAGCAGTGGCTGCTCCCTTGGCCGCTTTGAGACCGGCAGCGGAGAGACTACCTCGAACACCCTTCGCCTTAGTTCCCGTCGGAGTCTTGATCTTGCGCTTCTTAGCCGCGCTTCCCTCATCTTCATCCTTCTCACCAAGGGCGTCCTTAAATTTTCTTTTGCCTGAGTTAACGCCTTTCTTGACAGTTTCTGTCAACCCCGCCTTAGCCGCCTTGGGTGGCTTCTGTTCCTTGGGCTTTGGGCCCAGAACTCCTCGGCAGTTAGCACTACCACAAAGACACTTTTGTACGTTCTTAGCCGAAAAAGGGTCAAAGTTATAGTCGTAGGTCAACTCTTCGCCCGTCATGATGGGGCGGTCCCCGGCAAAAAGTGCCATTCGTGGCTGTCCCGATACGATCCATTTAACCATCTTACAGTTTGGATCACACGAATGATTGACGAAACGAGCGATGCTACCGGTCGTTGCGTCAATGATCATGTTTTGGTCGAAAGACATTAGGTAATAACACTAAACTTATTAGCAAACGAATAGGACATCCATACAAGTTTTAATGAGCGTCTTACCTGATTGTCCTTGTACACCTCGTTCATGCGACGATCACACTCTTCCTCGGTGATGATCTCGCCCGTGTACTCCATGATGATCTGGTTAGGTTCGAAGCATCGGTTGGCTCGAATACCATAACCTCGATCTTGGGTCTTGAGGACCTCAACACCTATATGGTACTTGCGACCTTCCTTAGTACGTTCCTGCAATTGAGCGAATGGGCGATTCTGGCAGAACTCCGGGCCAGCATTGCAATTCGTCTCATCGCACTCATAAAGCATAATGCGATTCTGGCATGATTCACCACATCCTTCGTGTGGTTTGCACACGCACTTCGAGGTATTGTCCTTAAAGTGAGGCGTCTTCTTCCAGTAAGCTCCCGCATCACCGACGAATCGATCTAAATATATATTAGCTGTGTCCATGAAAAAAGAGAACACAGGAAAGAGAGAAAAAGAAAAAAAATAAGGCATTAGTCAACTCACTCTTCGTTATTTTACGCCATTCTTCTGGCTTCGGTTGTCCGGGTGGGAGCGGGTGGCAGATGTCGAAAGGCAGTTTGAAATCTCTGCCCTGGATCAATGTGCGCATGCCGTTGTATAGAGGCATGGGCATTGCTGCGTTCACCTTAGCGCTAGGCATCAGCTCAGGTAGCTGAGCTAGGCTCTTCTTCTCCGACGGAGTGAGACCTTGGTATATATCCACAGGCGTCTCCTGGCCGGCATACAACCCTCGATCGAGGTACTTCTTAGCTCGTCTCTTCCTAAAGACGGGTCCTTCCTCGACAGCAGGTTCCGGCTCAGGAGCGGGGATAGCGGGCGTCTCATCGGCTACCCTGGCCTTCTTCTTGGGAGGCTGAGATTCGTTGATATATTTTCCATTGGCCCAAGTAGTGTATAGGACGGGCTTCTTGTCGATGCCGGCGAACTCGTCTGTATCTTGCAGTCGTCGTAATTCACGCGACATCTTAGACATACCCTTTTCAAAGGTCTTTCTACCGCGCTTGCCTAGAGTAGACAACTTGGCCGCCAATGTCTCTGACTCAACGCCGGACGAACGCGTAGAAATGCGTCGAGAGCGGTCAGCCTCCTTCGACTTGGATATCTTGGTAGCTCTGACTGCAACATCGCTATCTTCATCATTTCCAATCGGGGTGCCGCCAGTAGTGGTATTGCGTCGTTTGCGGTCTGATACATTGTCCCCCTTGGAGCGTCGTTTGCCATGGATAGCGGTGCCAGCTAGTTCGGCGATGTTGTAAACGGGTGCGCTCTGGCGTTCTCGGCGCGAGCGAACGTTCACAGGCGTGTTAGGGGTAGTCTGCGCGATAGGTTCGGGGAGACGAGGAAGTTGGGGAAGAGTCGGAGGCTCGGCGGACGCGACAATGGAGTCGGCCACCTCGGATGGCGCGTCGACCTCGATTTGGTCGGCGGGGTCGTCAATATGATCAATTGCAGTGGGAAGGTCACTTTTAGAAGTGTCTGATGCCAGACTGATAGAATCGGCTATAGTAGTTGGGGGTGTCGAGCTCAGCGACGCGGGATTGGAAAATGTATCCCCAGCCGCGCCAACGCTCGACTCTGACGAGAACGCGCGCGTCAGGGACATGGTTACAAGCGAATCCATGACCGGATCACGCGACAATTGTCCTGCCAGTAAGGACAAAATGATGTTAGCGTGATATGACGCGTTGAGGATGCGTATATGTGGTTGTTTTGGAAAAGATAAAGGAAGAAAAGTGGTGAAGGTAGAAAGTTATGTAAGTAAAGTTACAAGAGTAAAGAGAGTTATGGTTATGTAAGTTAGGTAATACGTGAATGTGTACTAGGTATTTCGTATTGTATTGGGTAGGGGTGGGTTCTGGGATTTCAGTACATATCCTTGGATGTAGATTGTACTTAAGATGAGTGGGCGACGATAATAGAAGGAGCGGGTGGGTAGGATGTATGTGTGTACTTAAAATGCATGTATCGTGCTAGTAATGGTGGCATGTACCGCGGTGTGTGCGTGTGTACGTGTGTACTCCGGTACTCCCCAATGCAGCTAAAAAGATCCAAGGTCCCAAGGATCCAGTCCAAGGTTGAATCAAATGCATCAATGTATGGGCAATGTTGGGGTCGGGTGGGAATAGAAAAGGGCAAGTAAGAAATTCCTTCGGCCAATGGGCTGAGCCCGCCTAAGACTAGGTGGCTTTCCACTTTGTATGGGTATTGAAGTACTTACAGATGCGGTCGCGTTTGTAGGATAGGTAAGAGAAATAACCGGTCTGGTCTTCCAATATGTGGAGGAGCGGTAGTAAGTTGTGCAACAATCTGTACGGAACCAGATTAGTTATTCGTTCATGAATCGGCGCGTGGTTCGTGATGATGATGGTGGTTCGTGATGAGGATGAGGATGAGGACGAAGATGTGAAGATGAAAAAAAAATGATAATGATATTTCTGTTTCCTTCCCCTTATAACATGTACCTGACATGATATGATGTAGAATGAAATATGTGTATGATGAATTGCAGGTTTCAGGAGACTGACCTTCTTCTCTGTTGGCTTGGATAAGCTCTGGAAATGTGTAAGAGGAGGAAGTTGAAGAAAATGTTGAAATTGGTGGTGGGTGACGAAAAGTTGAAAAAAGGGCTTGGATTGTTTTGGTAGGAAGTTTGGGGACGAAAGACAGGGAGAGAGAGGGGGGGAGGAAATATGGTTTTCGATGCACGCTAGTAAGGAGTCGTGGTTGTTACTTTACCGTGATGGTGCTTACAATGTAGGTAGGTTGTAGGTATTTTTAGAGACCTCAATACCGGTATGGTGGTAGGTAAGGGGTAGGTAGAAGATTGTTTCTTCGAGATGAAAATACCTGTTGGGTATACGTATGGTGGTGGTGATGCAGCATGCAATAATAAAATGGAAGAAGGTGATTCCAAATGGTGTGTGAAAAAGTAGAAGGTGAAGATGAAGTTCAAGGTTGGGTTGTTGGTTGGTATGAGTGAAGGATGGTAGAAAGAAAAAAGATCTGGGATCTGGGATTTGGGATTTGGATCAGAAATGGAAAATCGGGGAGATAGAAAGAAAGTAGCGTGCCACTGACCTAATTACACGTTCAATAAATGTTATTTAACGAAAAGGCTGGGGGGGGTAGGTAACGTAGATACGTAAGGTCTAGGTAAAAGTATTTATTATTATTATTTGCCTTGCGCAGATAACACGCACCAATGCTAACAAATATTGTACTGAACACACCAGACCAGTCAGGTTGTTCGGATTACATAGTCCGACACCTCCGTGGTCATCCTCTCTGACTTCATTATGCCATCGAGACCATGCCTTGCTGCGGCTGACTGACTAACTGACCGACTACCTCCTTCTAGTCTTCTACACAACGCCAACCTGCCACCTCCAATGCCGGACTTATAACTACCCAGATATCGACGAGGACCATAAACCCAATTTTCAATCCCCTCCTCCTCGAGCAAGGCGAGGTCGGATGGCAACACCACTCATATTTAAACGCCCCCAAAACATCAACATCACTAAGTATCAGCATGGTCTACACGGGGACGGGCAATCCTCCGACTTTGCTATATACGAATCAGGGGGGCTCCATTAGGTATATAGGTCGCCTTCAGGTCGGTGTTGGTATATGATTTTCATGAGCTTGACTTCCCATCCTTTCTACGGCATATCGGTTGTTTGGGCTACTTGGGCGAGGGTAGAGAGGATAACCGCGAGACCTACATGACGGCCACATCTCTACGTTACAGTAGACCATATCCCAGATTTATGATCATCTCCATCAGCCATCAGCCATCAGCCATCAGCCATCGTCCCAGACCGACCAGGAGTGGGGAGCGGAGGATTACGGAGTGACGCCTCTCGATAAGATGCGGGCATGTCACTCGACGGTGATTCTCAGCCTCGCGCATGGAGACGTTCGGTAAATAGCCCGAATCGTCCGTTGCGTGCTGTATTTTCATAATCTGCATCGAAATCGAAGGAAACCGGCGGTTGTGGTGAGTATTGGCCGAGTGTCATCCTAGGGAGACCCCTTGCGCTGATTTGGTTAGTCGAGGGTGTAGATCCCGGACGTGTCTAATATGATGCCGCTCCTCCGACGTGACCTCAACAAAGCCACCATCAGGAGAAGCAATCGTCTAACGCTCCCTCAACGACCTTCCTTTAGTCCCACCGCGAATATCAAGGAGAATGTAATGCTCAGCCCTATAAGGTCTAGGGCATATTCTCATATTCTTATCCTGTATACTTCGACTCCCTCGATCTATATGGCAGTCCTATTCCCGCGATCGCCGAGTCTACGTGCTAACAGTTCGGAACATATACTTCAGATCTAACCTCCTTCAATGCTGAGTGATTGATTCTTCTCCCTGATCCCCTCGTTCCCTTTCTGTGTCTAATTTGGTCTATATGGAATCATCATGGGTGAAGCGCTTGTCTTAAATATTGTAGTATAAGTCGAGATGAAGATAACTGCATCGCGCTCTATTGTAGATAAGGACTACTACTGCTAGGAGATGGTTTTAGTACCGTGCCTTCCTCGACCATGTATCTGTTGTGAGATTACATCTAGGCGAACCGGCAAGTTATAGGTCTCGCTGAAAATCGGGATCGAACAAGACCATTAGATGAGATAATCGTGTACTTGTACGATGTACCCAACTCTCCGAATTTGCGTTGCTGCCATTGACCTTATTTCAAGGAATATAGGGATCTCACGGATGAGGAGTCTGTTTATCCATGCGCCAGCTTTGCATCAAACAAATCATCCCATAGATAGCGGGGTAGGTGAATGAGCTGATTGACTTGACCGATATTTAGGATGGAAATCCTTGATACACTCGCTAGACTTTACTCCTCGGGTGTGTGATAGGGAGCTTTGGTGATGACGGACTTCAAGGGCGCAGGTGGCTCGAACTCCCTTCTCCGGGCTATGTGAGGATCATCAAGAAAACCGCAGTCGACAGCAATCCTGACCGCCGGGACACTAGAACCGATTAACAGAAGAACAATCCGTCCTCAAGACGATATAAATTTCGCCACGGTGAAAAAAGGCATGCTTCTACGTGACTTTGGCGAAAAATGAATCGCGACCAAACGTGAATATGCAGCTAGGAGGGATGCAGAACAAGGTCGGTTGATCCAGAATAGTCATCGTGTGTTAAGCAAGTATTACTAGGATGATCAGAGACGAGTGTCGTTAGAATCCTCAACAATCCCATTCAGCTAAAAACTCATCCCATTTCATACGGAATTTGAGATATGGAATAACCCAGATTCTGGGTCCCATGTTCAATCTGAACAGACGCTGACCTCCTAAGTCACGAGTGGTGGTACCACGCTACCGACCAGCTACGCTTCAACAGAAGCTAGGAATCAGCGTGCACGTTTAATGATTTCCTCATCAAATATTCACTCCATCAGAGTAGTAAAATCAAAATTCTACCCGGTTGACTGAAACCTAATAGCGACTAAACATCACCACCTAACCACGCCCCTGAACTAGGGACTTTGCTTATTGGTATTTATATAGGCGTACCACCCTTCAACACTCTATCCTAGCCAATTCAGTTTCATATGATCAACATATCTATAGGATTTGGCTTTGGCTGTTGCCATCATCGCACCTATCACTGGGGCATCACTAGGGGTGGAAGGCGAGATCTCGTTTCGAATTATATCCCACTTAAAAGCATCATTTGTTCCTCGTGTTCGACAGTAGGTCTGATTTTCAATGAAGCCACGAAGCCCCGTGGTTCATAAAACAGGGTGATCTACGACGGCGATAGTGCCCTGAAGTTCTACACGGAGGAATACCGGAAAATACAGATCACCACCCAAGCCACTAACAGACCAAAACATGATGGTTCACTCTATGAAATATTGATTTCGATGATGCATTGATGAGTTATATTATTGTGTTAACGAGACTTTCACTAGGTTCAACTGACCTGACGCTATAGGAGAAGCCTTCAATACCCCATCGCTTATGCCAGCCAAACCCGCCAGATACCTACTTGGACGGTGTTCGGCTACATATCTCGGCACGTCATGTATTCCAAGACAACATCATATCAAAGGTCCTGCTCCAATGGTCTATTGTCGCCGCTTTTTGCTACTTCCAAGACATATATTAGCGGGTGACCGAATTGCCATTCTATTAGTAACTATAAGGTCTTCACACTTCTACTTTCGCCGCTATCTAACGACACGCAGGCTTTTGAGTGGCCAGGTTGAAGAACAAGACATGTTGATCGAGATACCATCACATCCCTCCATGTCTCTACTCCGTCACGGAAGTAATAGGGTATTCAAAACTAGAGGGTTAAACGTTAAACGTCGCTGCTTTCCCCAGAGGATCCTAAGAAATTCAGTAAAGCGGACGGGGCGACTCCCAGGTCACCGCTCTTGGGTCGATCGCCTATTCCGTGCCGTAAACCCGCCTATAACGATATGAAGCGGCTCGTATCGATAGGAAAAGGAGAAAAGGGGCGCTCCGTGGTAAATATATATAGAAACCTAACTTAGGTTTGCTGATTTTCTTTTCTCCCGAGCTCGTTCACTGTCGTGTAATCAGACCCTATCGCCCGGTTAGGCGGATCCGCGAGACGGGACGGGGCACCTACCTAGGTTTTGTTGGTCCAGCGTGGGCGAGCCAATCCTAGCTGAAACAATCCGAATCCGCGAGAAAACCCGGTAGTTTTGTGCTATGGAATCTGACAAAGAAGCATAATTTTAAACGGTATGGTCAATGGAATGACTGATCGTCGAGATGGGTCTTATATAAGCCTCGTTGAGGTCACCGAGAAACGTCATTGTCTAGTGCAAATCATCATAACGTCTTTATCTCTTACTATGGATGATAATATCATAGGCATGGAGAATATGTTGAATCGAAACCTGGGTATATCGAAGTGGGAGCATTCTTTCGAACCGAGCCTGTTATACAGTGTTATTCATAGCGGATACGTGTCGTGCGTGGGTACCGCTGCGCCAATTCCACGGAGCGTAGAAACGGGGGAAGCGATTGGTCTTCGCAAGATAATAGGGGTCAGTAGATCATCTAGATTTCTTCATAAATCGTCAGTAGTGTAATCAAGAGGGTACAATCCCAATAACACATTCATATTGGCAAACACCTAATTATCGCCTAGTTAGGTACGCCTTTAATAGATCAATCGACCGGGGTGTTGCGACGAATGTAGGTACAGTGTTATACAGTGCCACCTAAAACAGCCCAGCTAGCACGACGATGAATCGTTATCAAAACTGCAGCAGAATGTGCATGGACAGCATAGGCAAGACTCTGTGCACATCAACGCTAAGAAAATCCGTTAGTAGCCTCCAAATTGATCATAATTCATAGGGCATATTGGATAGGATCCTGACCTACCGTCCTATTGGAAGCCTCGGCCCGGTATGGCCCATGCCCTAGCACTAAGTGATACCACCCTTGAGCCTTGACGCTAGATACGTCCTTCGCGCTCTTCGCTATCACGATATCTTTCACCTTCACCGACATATGTATGTACATAACCAGATGACTCGTGCAATAACGGACCAGCCAATCATATTGACCATCGTCAACAAGGGCTCTACATGGTAAAAGGGGGGTTCAAGAGTATATGCAGTGAAGGGAAATAAAACTGGCAGCTCATCTCCAGTAGAGGGAATGAACTTCTTCGTTTTCTATTGCAATGCTAGTAGAGATGCTTGGGCTGTTTTTTTAAAGAATGTTACCTGGATAATCGCCTGTGTACGGCAATAGATTCTCCCCGTACCTAACTTCTGACTAAATAAAAGAATTACTCTTCAGATAAGTTCTAATAGCGATACCTGACATAGGCTTCGCCTTAGATTGGAAGAGGGAGGAGGGAGGAGGACTAGAGCACGTCTACTATTGGCTTACGGTCAAAAGCAAATTTCTCGGAGGGAAGACAAGACTGAATTTGCAGTGAACGATGCATTTATGCAACACTGTGGGGCAAGGGATCAATTAGTGATGAAAGTCGACGTGACTATCTGCGAAGAATGAGTACGTCGAAGTGTCTAGCTATAAGGTACACATACGGAGGCAAAGCTAGTCAGCAGCCTCAACCCCTCCCTTTTGCCGACCTCGAAATCCTGATGTTAGCAACGTGATCCTTGGTCCGAAAAAGAAGAAACCAGTATCAAGGGTGTGATCCTGGGATAGAAAAGAAAGAAACAAGACCGACGACGCCGGGGAGAAAACTCCCTTCCATGCAATGCGTGAGAATCGTCTCTATCGTCGTAATGGTACAGGGTATGTGAATCGTAATCGTTGACGTCGTAAAGGATGCTCGGATGTAGAGAGTTGCTGATTTAGGCGGCTGTAGGACTATAAGCGTCCTCCATATCCTCCGCACCATCGAGTCCCATCTCTTGTTCCTGTTCGTCGCGCTCCGCAGCGGCATCTGAGCCATCCGAGATATTTTCGCCGTTCTTGCCCTGGTTCTCCATAGCGTACAAGCGGGCAGCTCTGCCTTCCTTCTTGCGCGGCTGTGGGGCTGGGGGTGGGTGTTAGTCGATTGTCCTGAAGGGCTTATGATTATAAGGGAAGACTTACCTCGACCATTCTCCTGGACATAGAATCGACGAAGCAGGGAGACTGCATCGTCGCGGAGATAGCCACCCTCGACCGGGTAACCACGCTCAACATTGCCACCGTCTCCATCATCCTCGTCGCGCGGAGCAGGACCGGCTCTGCCCTTGGCAATGCGGTTAGCGTCTTGCGGACCATATCCATTCTGATAAGGTCGGTCCTGCGGCTTCGACACGGGTTTAGAGTTCATGTGGATCTTGAAAACACCACCAGTTCCGCCAAACTTGTCGTTAACAGCACCGAAGTAAACCTTCTTGATACCCAATTGGCGAAGAAGGGAGGCGCACATGACACAAGGCTCAACCGTCACGTAAAGGATACATTCGGATAGAATGTCATGACTAACCACTGGGGCGGGGTGGAGTTTCTGGCCGTAAGGATAAAGATGGCCATCCGAGGGGTCTACATCTCCCCAGCTCGCATCGTCCAGAGCTGGGCTGTTGTCGACATCTTTGATGCCGTCCGGCCCCTTGCGAGAAAGCAAGGCGGATATGGCCATGAACTCGGCATGACGAGTACCATTGCGGGTGTTGTTCGTTGCGTTCATGCCTCGGGCAATGACTCTTCCATGGTAGACTATGACACAGCCAACCGGCGTCTCGTTGGTACTTAGTGCTAAGTTACCCTGATCAGGTGTTAGTAATATGGTCGATATAGACACAGCCAAAGAGTTGAGAATCAATGATAAAAATGTATATGGGCGAAAAGATAAAGAGTCATTGAACTCGCCATGTCGTAGTGACCCAATCTTATAATAACATAATACTTAAATCCAAGGAGGGGAAAAGAAAAGAAAAGAAAAGAAAAGAAAAGGGAGGAGTAACGTACCATATCAAGAGCCGCTCGCATGAACTTGAGATGAGGCTCTCGCTCGAGTCGCTCCTCTTCCGTCTTGGGCTCGATCAGTCCAGGCAGATGATTCGGGATAGTTGGGGGCGTTGGCAACGGGGCAGGGGCAGGTGTAGGAGCAGGCTTAGGAGCACCCTTATCAGTAAGAGGGAAGACAACACGGGGCGGCGGAATAGTTACACGCTTGGTAGGGGCCGTCGTAGTAGTCTGGCTGGGCTGAGGGGGCTGCACTGCGCCAAAGGAATCATCAGAGAAGTCATCAGCGCCATGAGAATTAATATCAGGGCTGAGACCCTCGGCATGTCTGCTCGGCGGGATATTCTCCGCCATCCCACATCTGTTCGGAGTGGGGTTTCGTGCCGTAGTGGCGTACTGACTGCGGGTACCCGAACTCTGATGCTGGGTACGATTCTCTACCACAATGGGCTCCAACGCGGATGGCTGAGGATGAGAGGTGCTGGTGTTGCTTCTAGGAAGTGCAACATTCTCTCTTTTGTTGGAGGAGGGTCTTTGAGGTGAAGAAGGACGGTTGCGGCCGCCTCGTCCAGCTCCGGAAGGTTGTTGGCCGCCGGGCTGGTAAGAGTTGGCTCTGGTGTCACCTTGATTGGTAGGAGAAGTGACACGGGCCGGACCAGAGCCCTCTGAGGCCGGATGTCGTGCAGTGGGTTGGTTAGCCGTAGATTGGTTAGCGATGGCGTTTGACGGGCCGTTAGAGGGAGCACTAGGCACGTCGGGTTCAGGATTGCCTTCACCATTGGCCTTAGAGCCACCTCGCTTTCGGCCACGTCGTTTATTCGGTGCCATTGTATTTTCGTCTTCTGAGGAAAGGGTAGAAGAAATGGTAGAAGAAATAGAAGAAGAAGATTCAAAACCTTGTTCAAGGTCTATGAAAGAATGTCGGGAGTTGTGATGAAGTTCAAGTGAACGACGAAGTTGAGGAGAGGAAGAAGATAAAAAGGATGAGTCGGTGTTTTTATTTTGAGTGGTGAAAGTTTTATTCGGTTGTTGTTTTTGTTGTGGTGGTTGCTGCGTTGATTTAGGCGGTGCCGATTCTGCTGTCGAGGCAAATGGAAAGATGCGGTTGAAGAGTTGTATGAAAGACGCAAACAGTGCCTGCCAGAGGCTCGCGACGTAACCTGACATTTTGTGTCCCGCCATTGTTTCCTCGTTTTTTTTTAAATCTTTCTCTTCTATTTCCTTCCGTTCTTTCCTTATTCTCAATGTACGCCTTTCCTATTTTAATGATTATGACACCCTCTCTTACTTAACACCTTGAACTCAGGTAATTATTGCACTTCCAATCATCCCGGAAAAAAACCGTGAAGTCGTCACCACCTGCACCGATTAGATGAAATAAACTGCTTATTATTAGATGAGATAACACCAATCCCGACCGACAAGAAAGAGCAAGGCGAGACCTGCATATACTCTCTACTTGCCAGTCTAAGTTCTATGGAGAGGACGGCCTCGACGAGGTTGTGGTTATTAGATTCTACCGAGATCTCAAACGAAGGTGCATCTACGAAATTGCTGTGTTTCCTTTATGAGACCATTTAGAGGCCACTAGAGAATAATGAGAAGCAGCAAATCCATAAGACGACAGTAGATTGTGATACGGGCGAGTTATCATGATTGAAATTAGATAAAACTTTTAAAAATAAAGATGTGGTTTTTATATATCAAGATGAAATGAAAGACGGCGGCACGCGGCTGAGAATTTTCTGCGGTCGCTTGAACTAAGAGAGCTAATTACCTAATTCGCGCTAGTCTATTTTACTTATGTACATACAGTACCTGCCCTACATAGGTCTAGATACAAATCTAGACCCACCCCCACCTTCCCCCATTTCAAACTTAGAAAGCGGGAGCGTCCGTGGTTTATAGCTACGTCAGAACGTACCTAGGTATCTATGTACCTATGTATCTAGTTTATTCAATTACATAGGTAGGTATGTACCAAATAATATTCTTCAACATTGAATAGAGGGACATTTCAAGAAGAATGCTCGGATTTACGAAAGAATTAACATATTTACTAATTTCACAAGGTCATCATCATCATCATCATCATCATCAGAAGCCGACAATATTAATAAGAGCAGTTGAGGGTCGTATTGGTCTAAGTAGGCGTAAAATGTCCGATATCCAAATATCTAAATATCACCTCCCAGAGATCATCAGCTGGACCGGCCCTCAACCACCATCTTTCCTCTACTACGAGCCAGAAGCTCACATCGAATCAACTACCATCTGCTCAACCAAGGGTATCGTATTACTGAAGTGATGTAATGGCATCACTAACCACATTAATACATCTCGTCCATCCCAGTACTGATACCATCGCCGTTGACGACTATCACCACTATACAAGACTCGTCATGCGCGGCAAGCGGCGCATCCCTTGTGCTTCCCGGAAGTTGTATTTCTTTTCGAAGTTGCAATGAATTCTGGAGAAGGCCCCTGACAATTGGGAGTACCTCGACTTGATGCTGTTCATAACAGTGAAGGGAAGTCGTCTCAGAAAGGAAAGAGGGTGCGTGGACAGATCCAGCATGTCCACATTTTCAATGGTACGCTGCCGTGGCTTGATAGAAGCTGAGACAACGGACAGAGACCCCGCTAATATAGGGGTAGTTTCGAACCTTTCAACACTGTTGCTGAAGAATCGCCATTGGTATACCGTGGTTATGGCTAGTAGGAAAGACAAGGCATGGAGGGCCATCACGGCAAGAGCAGAATCTAGTACACCCGAAAGGAGTACACCATTGTTAGCTCCCTCATGGGAGCTATATGGAACACTTCCATCAGGAAGAGCGCTCTGCGTATTAGCGCTGGGGATTGTAGTATCCTGGGCAGCTAAGTCAGCAGTACTGCTGTTGGCATAGTAATTGCCTTTGTGGTTGTCGTCAATGCCTAGTTCTACAACAGGTGTCGATGTCATCTTCTTCCCGGCCGCATTTCTTACGAATTGCATCGGTTGTGTAGGCTGTGATAAAGAGACTGGAGACTGGGGTTTTCCATCCGTTCTACAACTCTCAAGTACTGGAGAGCGTGGAGCCAATGTCTCATTGGGAATATGCTTCTGCGAATGTCTTAGCTTAAGGCAGTTCTTAGGAATACGAAATAGACTTACGCTTTGAGCTTGCCAATTGTGCTTCTGAGACGATTGTCCTCCTGAGGATGGCTCTGTTGTCACAAGCGCGAGTGCAACCGAGTGTCCAAATGTCCCACTCCAAGCACCAGTGCCACTTGTCAGCATAGCAACCGATCTCTGTTGACTCTGTTGATTTGTCATGGCCAACTTAGTTATCCCAAAGTCGGCCGAAGATGAGGATAATATAGGCTGCAACTCTTGTTGCCTAGATGATGTCGCGTTTAGTTGAGTTGAGGATGTGTTTACTCTAGCCCTCGGTATGTCCGCTTCAGTCGGTGACGACACGATGCGAGGCTGTGGATGTAGTTCATCCAGTCTCGCTGGCGGTAGTGGGCTTAGTCCACCTGGGGAAACTGGAACATGCCACTCTGGTACTTGTTCAATCCGCCCGCTGTTATCATGTGCTGTGTGAGATAAACTCTCATAGTACGGCCATGTGTCTAGGCTGATCGGCGACAGTGCTTGTACTGGGCCAAAGAGCGAGGTGCGGTGTTGCACATTCGGAGATACAGCTAGTTGCGTATCAAAATTCCGATCCTCGCCTGTAGAAATCTCCCGATCGCGACTATCTACTGGTCGTTGGTGGTTGGAGTATTCGAAGTAGTCGGGAAGAGGCATCGCTGCAACTTCCTTACTTAGGCTTGGGTCGTCCTCAAGGCCAGTTGAGGAACCTGGCGAGTATAGGTTGAAGTCGGCGTAGTTGTTGCCCGCCTCTCCGCCTGGGTTTAGGTATGGTGGTAGTGGTACTTGCACTTCTCCCTCGGCGGTTCCAGCCATCATGTTCTCAACGCCAAGTGTCTGAGCTGGCGTAATCGGTTGCGATGGTGAGAATGAGTTGTATGATGTGGGTGATAGTAGGCCTTGGGGATCATGGAAGAAGTCGTAATCGAATGGAATAGATTCGGTTGGTTCCTCATCGAACTGAATGAACTGATTCCAGTCCATGGTTAGGTCGACCGATGACTCTGTCATGGTCGAGTCAAATGACAATGATGGCGCTTCGTCCGAAATGCTGAATGATGGATTTTGTAGGAAATCTTCTAAAGGTTCCAATGTTGGTTGAGGTGGTGGTGCTGGCGATAATATTGTTGAAGCAGCTGTCTTCTTCGCCTTCTTGGATATTTTGGCCGTAGAAGAAGAACCTGCCGACCTCTTATGGCTTGGGTCACAACGCACCTTCTTTCTCCGGCAGGAGTCGCATGCCTTGATTATTCGCATTAGGTGGGCGTGGTCACGCTGTTCCTTGGTCTTGCAACCACGAGATGTCATGTTAGTGACATCTTGACCATCCTTGGTGATGATCTTCATGCCAGGAAGATGAGAAAAGTCGTTCGATAGAGCCGCCCTCTTGGTGGCTTTGGATTCGCTAGATGGCAATAAAGTGCTGCTACCTTGCGTCCACTGGCTCTCGGACATGACGGGAGATGTGAAATTAGAGCCATAGCCGGAATCGAGCATAGAGCCAGAGGGCGATTCAGTAGCGGAGCCCAGGGAAGGATAAACCATGAAGAATTTGAAGAGCTCACCAGTCGCCATGCTGTGCTCAAAGAACTCCATGGAGACGGTAGCACGCTTATTGGTGATGGGAGCGTCGCCCGGCACATATGCGTTAATCATCTCGTCCAGCTGCTTGGAACCCATAGCAGGGAAGAATTGCAAGGGGGACCCAATTGCAGGCTGGTGGACGGAGAAGCCCATCAGGGAAGTAGAAGAGTTGTTTCGGGAGGTGTTCGACATTTCGATGACGTTGTTAGTAATGCCGAAATAATATTTAAAATCCACTTCAGGCGTATTGATGGATTGGTGGGTTCGAATAGGCGTGGGTGTAGGTGTGAGTGTTGGTGTGAGTGTTGGTGTGAGTGTTGGTGTGAGTGTGAGCGTGGGTGTGGGTGTGGATTCACCAGTGAGCACCACGTTCCCTCATAAAAATGACTCCACGCAATAGCTAACTCTAAAACGGATATTTCGAGTGTCTCTTAGGTAGTTCAACTTGTTCAAATTGTTACAAATGTACCTTATTGGGTATTGTGTATAATGATTCTGTTTTTAGCAACTGAGTTGAACTTGCACTTAGTCGTAAGGGGTTGAGTGATGGCGATGTCGACTACCTGGTGGGGGATTTTTCAGCTGTCAGACAATGTGTAGTGTGATAGAAACCTGCTCCGAGTCAAGACACCTTAGACAGCAATGCCTATAGTGATGCCTGGCTCAGAAGTCAGGATTAGCGAGTGAGGGGTCTTCGAGGTGAAGGTGTGGGATGGATGTTAGAAGCGTAGAGGAATCTACTGTATAGGTAAATGGTAGAAGTGAAAAGAAAGAGAAAATGGAATTCGAAGCTCGGGAGGGAGTCACAGGATGATATTTCACTCCCACTTCCCAGTCTTTGGTTATACAATAGTGCGAGCAAAGCCTCAATTCATCGACAATGAGAATGGCGGAGCAGGGTTGGGAGACCCACCACGGCGAAGAAGTAGTTCGAGCATTTGACCAATTAAATTAAATTTTATATGGACACCGTCCCGGCGAATGGAACTAATCCCCAAGTACCTCGTCATAAGGAGTGTTAGTGATTTGCAGGGAGTTGCTTCGAGAATATAACAGATCTAAATCTTTAGTTCCATCAAGACTGGAGAAGGATGCGTTGAAACCTGAGGCATCCATCGGCGAACCAAATAAGTCCTCGATTGACTCATCCGAAGAATTGGCCAATACAATAAGCTCGAATAAATTAAACGGACCCGAGAAAGTAAGCTTAGATATAGTTAGGTATGTAGAGATAGTTAGGGAAGCATAATTCACAATTGTATTTCAATTGGATTAATTAATACATCTCACGAAGACTATTATTAAGTACATATGTATGTATTGGATATGTACATATTCCCCCATATTCCCCTTTATGAGGTCTTTCGAGGATAATATCATCTTTTATCGACCCCGCTAGATCTCCTAGATCTAACCGTGCCGGCGGAAACATACATACATACTTACAATAGGGTACCTACCTAGTAGGTAATTCATGACTGCGGGGCTGAGTCGACGCCAAAATCAGGATGTATGTGTCTGTGTAATGTTGCGTAAGACGTTAGACCATTTAGGTTACCTCGGAACCTCCTGTCTATATGACTCCACCGAGCGCCGTGTGCATATGTATCTAATATGCACTATATAGTAGGCAGGTAGGTAGGTAGCTATAGGTGTAGATATTAGGGGAGACTTAGGAATAACTATATCCAAATATCCATATACCAATATATCCATGCTTATTTTCTACGACCTATAAGTATACTGACCTATAAGTATACTAGGCGCCGTAGACCCTAGGTATATATATATGGATGTATCAATAAGATTGAGAAAGGCGTTCATTCATCTCTCGTCATTTTGCTTCTCATATCATCCATTAATAATGCCAAAAAGAACGCAAGTCGTAAGATTATTCATCTCAATTTCCAAAGAGATGAAAGGGGTATCAATGCCAAAATATGCAAAAGGGAGAAAATAGGTCGCCAACCCATATATCGACAAAATAAAGTAACAGTAACAGAACACGAGATCTACTCGTGGTAATCCCAGCCGATTACGCTGTTATTAGAGTTCCGAAGCGACGCCATAGTGAAATCTTAGCGGAGGAGTATCGACTTTGAGGACGGTGGTGACCGCGAACTCGGTACTTAGACTTATACTTGTTAATATCCATCGTTGACAGTCGAGGGGATTTCCTTCACTAACCTCGTCAATAACCCAAGATCTTGCCCAGTCTTTTATAGTCCATGTCGTCGCGAATCCGATCAAGAGCAATATCAAAGACCACCAACTTATTACGTCCGCGTCAACAGTGCGAACCAGTGACTGATTCGACTCGGTGAAATAGTCGCTCTCTCGAATAATTGTAGTTACCAACGGTAATATGATTGAGAGAAAGTGACCAATAGGTAGTTTGGCAAAGGGTAACAGGCGCATGGGACATTGAAGGGGTGGGCGTCTTGGCTGGTAGATGGGGTGCGACATCTTCGTTCCTGGACCCGATGGATGCCACCGAGCGCAGTCTTTCCGGGTGAGGAAACGGAAACAATCGAGCGGGCAATGACCGCAGTCGGAAGAATCACTAGACGAATCGCTACTTGTATCCCATTTGGCTTTATGAATATGCGAGCGATCGTACGAGCCACTGGCTCCGAAATATGTCATGATCCCGCTAGTTAAGCCTCCGCCACTTGGCCACGACTGGTTTCCTTCCAACGGTAGATTGCAGGAAAACCCTGCTTCAGACTCGTCAGAATGGGTTAGGGCCACCGCCGACCCTAGGGTAGATTCCTCCCTCGTTGATCCATAGTACCATCTCTGGTAAGGACCCGGACAGCGAGATTGGCTACAATAAGATGACGGTAACGGTGACTCGAGATCATCCGGGGCTTGGGATTTAGTATGGCAACGCGTACAAACAATCCAGAAACGCGGCGAGGCATCATAGAAAGGGTGGTGTTCTGTTCGAAAGTGCCAACGTAAGTCTTTGAAAGGTCCTGACCAGGAACAGGACTCCGATGAGGTCTCGGACGCGGCATCAGGCAGACCCTTATACTCGCAACGCCAACGATTCGGAAACGCTGGCATCTGGCTACCAATCTCAAGAAGATCTTCTTTAGTGTGGTCTCTTGGCGATTGCGAGCCGATATCGTTGCCCGGGTGATACGGTAGACCTGGAGCTTGAAGCATCGCGCTGTCAAGATACACCGAGTCGGTGTTAAAACCGGTCACTATTTGTTGCACGTCTGAGCGGACGACACCTTCATGGTCTCCAAGTGGCGACTGCAGGTCAATTAAGTCGTTTGAGATGCCGTCTTGGTCTGATGGCGTTATAGCACCGCCGCCAGCACCAAACGTTTCACGGCTCAGGGTTTGTTCGACAAGCGTGAGTGGTAAAATAATGGTGTGATCATGCGACCTATCGCGACTTGAGGATTGTACAAGAGGAGAGCTAGTATACCCTTCCTCTAGCTTGCTAAAATCATGACAATCGCACTGGCGATATATGTTTAGCGATTGCGACGATGACGACGATGCGATATAATGCAGGGCCTTACTTTTATCTTCTTTGCGCGGTGTCGCGGGCAAGCAAGTTTGAGCTTACGCTTCAATGCGGTGTGTAATCTCGTATCATTTTTGAGCGGACCTTTCCTCTTACCTCGCGGCCGTCTCGGTCGATCTGTATCCTGTGTAGTAACATCTTGGGTGCAAGGCGTCTCGGGATCGTCAATTGGCGAATGGACAGTACTGATAGATGGAGCTGCCGGGGGAGGTACTAGATTTTGCTGGGACGCGACGTGGGTTTGTAGGCGCATGCGTTCGTGCGTCTGCCGGATTTCGTTATAGATCTTCTGGTTCTCCTGGGTTGGTTCGACAATAATTCTAGGGCCATTTCGTGATTCACAGCCCCTGGGGGTTTGCTGAGTGTGAGTAAATAGAGATAGCGGCGCCATGCGGTCTTGAGTGGGCGAAGCCATTGTTGAGGCCGAAAACGTGACGACTCCCTCACGAGAGTCGCTAGTCCCACAATAGCAGACAGCCTTGTGGTATACTGGCTTTCCTGGTAGACCCGACTGGAAAAGTGGAAAATGGTGCTGGGCAAGGGGCAAAATATTGTTATCGAGCAGACAGATAGACGAGTTTGGATGTGACAAAATCAAGGTCGTTGGCAGCCTGGCTGTGTATTTTCCGTAGTGGTAATTGGGATGGAAAGCTCAACTCGAGATAGGGCGAGACGAATTATTTGAGGGACAGGCTTAAGAGGTACCTAACAACGTACATGTACTCCCCGTACTCTCTGTACTGGTAGTATGAGCACTGCGCCCAGTTGAGGCTGACGAGGAGGCAGAATTTTCCTTACCAAACCTCCACTTCAGAGAGCGGCCACATGGACTCTCTGAGCTGGAACGGCTTACCGACCATTGGATATCGCTTAGCTGGAAGGTAGTGCGTCATCTGCTTCGACCATAAGTACTTTACAGTATCCAAGTTCTATACTACGATCTAGCGAATATCGCTAGTTCCTGTGTGTGCTGTAGATAATACAAGTTCCATATTGAAACTTCTAAATATCAGATACTCTCTTTGCCGAACTTTCGGTAAACTAAGGAAGACAGAATATTTTTCTAGCAATGGAATTCATGAAATTGAAAGATATGTCGAGAAGAGATATCCAAGTCGAGCGGGGAAATCAGCCAACTTTTTTTTTCTTTTCTTTTCTTTTCTTTTTCTTCTCCTTTTTTTTTCTTTTTTCTTTTTTTTCCCTTAATTGATTCCCACGACAGACAAGATGCAGGGTGCCACCCCACCTGCGTAGCCATGCAACTAACCACATACATCCATATATGTACCTCATACGGGAACCTTGAAGTAAAAGTATTCAAGTAGTGTATGTAAGTAATAAATACCAAAAAGGCTAGATCCCGCTTGACACGTAGCAAGTCGTTCATCTGATATTTAGGTCGAGTCAACCATGCTGCTTGATAGGTGGTATAATGCGTGTCTTAATATATAACACCGTCGGTGGGTTATTTCAGCGGTCAAGTCGAATTGGGTTCTTCTCTCGACGCTACCTTGCTAATTGCTCTAATTGCTCTAAATGCTTTTTTCTTCTTGGAGCCGTTGCATCAGTAGGTACGTATTGTCATCGCCGACTGATATTACGACTAGGTCTCGGGAGATACAAATTGCCAAGCAGCCCTTGGGTCTGCCATAAGCAATTGTCTTGCGCAACATGTATATGTGCAATCCTAATTGGCATTCGTAGACCACGCTCCCTCTCCACAACCTCCTGAGCTTAGGAACCTTAAGAGTGAGATGGCTTGTATACCCATAGACCTATCACGGCGGTCGAGTGAATTCGAAAAGATCGTGGGCTTCTCTACTCCACGGCCCTCCGTTTGCTCTAGCAAACTTAGGCATCGGTGTAATAGTAGCTTCTTTGGTCCGGCTTCCTAGCTTAGACCCCCGTCTATCAGTTTCATGTCTCCCAGAGTTCGAGGAATTTCCCGCCGCCGCTTCTAGAGGCAAAGGACATTGCGGAACCTGACCGGCAGCATCCGAAGGCTTGGCAGCCTTCTTACCTCGGGTGGCGGGGTTGACCACTATCCTCGAAGGTGGTTGTAGGACCGCCGTAGTGTTCTCAAGTACTGGAGCCTGCATGTCTAAATCTGCGTTTATTTGGATTGTCCCAGATTTCGCTTGTTTCCGCAGAAACTTCGAAGTCGCTTTCACATCATTTGTTTCTGTATTCCGGCGATCGATAGACTGAGGAACAGTACGATCCTCAACTATTTCTATTTCTTTGTCAGGAGGATGATCCCGACACTGATCGTTTGTGTTGACTTGGTTGCCATGTGTCGTAACCGTATCTCTGAAATTTGCCTCGGACGTGGTGGCTTGTACTCCCGAATGGTTCGCGGCCAAGTTGCTAATGAGACTCCCTTCGCCACACTTACCTCCACCCCCACTTTGTGGAAGTCCTCCACGGTCATCTATTTCTTCAACGTCGAAAACAAACCCAATGACCTCCTTACTACGTATGTTCTTGCGGCCTAGATGAGCAAGGCGAGGAGGAGGAACGCTATCAGGTAAGAAGTCTTCCTCTTCAGACACGACCTGCTTCTCGTCACATTTCCCCACCGTTGAAGAAGGATCTATACTATCCTCAGTTGGAGTTCTCTTCTTCTTTCTAGATGACTGCTTTCTGCGCTTAGGAGATCTAGCTGTTTCGGCTAGAACGGTATCCTCATGCGCGGGCTTAAGCGTCGTTGTGCGCCTGTTAGTTGTTTTACTATAACGAGTATGAGGCGTCATCTCGTTAGGACACTCGCGCTCGTCTTGAACGACAAGCATTGTAATATTTGGAACATCTTCGCCCTCTTCGTCAATCGGACTATCTCGTTCATGACGTCTTCTCTCCGTATCTCGTCTTTTTCTTGACTTAGATTTTGTTGATAACGCACTGCGCGACAGAACTAGTTCCTCATCGTCTGATTCTAGCTTCTGCGGGAATCGGCTTGTATCCGCGGGGTCCACCGGATCGTAGTCTTGATTAACAACCCTTTTAGAGCCGTATGGGTCGGCCCTAGCCATGCTAGATCGCTTCTTGTCGGCACCTTCAATAGAGTTAATAGTATTTTGTTTCTTTTGCCGAGGATGCACATTAGCTTCTCTACTTTGAATGTCTAAGGATCCGTCTCCATTAAACACATTATTGTTTAGATGTCCCATTGTCTTGTCGCCTATTGAAGTGGATAGGTCTTGGCAGTCGATTCGACTCTTGGTTATTCTCGACGAAATGCTAGCCTCCAAGTTCTCAGAAACCACCATTAAGCCTCGTTTCTTTCTTGGCTTGATGCGCAACTCTGTTCTAGGTTCGCTCGTGGCTTGTTCCTGGCCCAATCCCTGTGGCTCTTGATTGCGGTTTGTTGTTTTTGGCATATTTCCAATCTTAGATGCTGCAGTAAGACCTTGACTCCGAATCGACGTCTTTGATCCTGATACCAAGGATGGATACTCGGTCCTTTTACTTCTCGTAGATGCCACCGATGATCCATCATCAAGCAGGTTGCGTTTAGCCTTAGGCCGCGAAGGATTTAATTTATCCGGATCTGAGTCCATTGTGTTCAAGTTCACTGATATTGACTGCAGTGGATCATCCCTTATGACACGGTCCCTAGTCTCCCCCTTTCGTTTCGACCCCGGTCGTGTGGTGCTAGTAGTGGAATTGTGTTGCTCCCTGGGATCCGGACTGCTCTCTATAGGAAATGGCGAGAATTGGACCTCATTCATATTCTGCATCGGAGCTGTTAGTACTCGCGGTATATTGTTCAATAGCGTAGCCCTAGGCGCATTGGCCGGCCTCTCTTTTCGAATGGATGTGGACGTTGTGCGTGTTAATACGGGCGTAGAATCTGAATTCTCATCATCATCATCATCGGGATCAGGTGAAGCTTTCGGGGGCCTACTCCGTATTAGTGGAGTGCTCGTCGGAGTACCTGAAAGTGTCAGCGCGGCGCCAAACAAGCTTCGTGCATAGCCGTTCTTGCTTGGAGGTGACACTTCTCGCCTCCTTCGTTTCGCAGGGCGCGCGGTGTCATCCTGTGGCGACGCAACTATTTTCTGCCGTTCTTCATATGGAGATTCGGTAGGCATGAGTGCGCGCCCATGATGCCCAGTAGGCGTGCCGATCAAATGATGGAGAGGCTTATGCCGTAGCTGAAAGTGAGGGGTGGCGGCATGTGGTGTAGCGGCGGTTTCATGCGTGGGAGGTCGGCGCGCGAGGGCAGCGGCCTGTCGTTCGGCTTTTTCCTGGGCCCTCTTATCTACCAGTTCAGATAAATCTTGATCCCGACTCCCCGTACATTCGGCAACTTGAACAATAACTCCTCCCCTCTCAAGCTCGACTTCATCGCCGTCGTTTAAGTCGTAGTCCTCGCGCCAATGTGTATCTCCCACAAAGTTACCGCGATCATCATATACCATAATACGCTTGTTAAATGTATGGTACTTCAATCTTCCATCTTGCCAGCGTTTCTGCTTTCTTCGAAGGTCGCGCGTGAAGAGACATACGAATTCGAGGACCGGGGCGGTAGAAGGCGCTTGTTGGTGATTCGAGGATGCAGAGCTATGTATAACCTGCGCGGTTGCAGCCATATTTATTGATAGATACCCAGGGACATTAAGTGGTGCTATTCGAGATGTACGTAGGGGACCCGATGACAAGATGAAGAGAACATTTGGAATATGACTAAAAGTTGTTGATTCGCCGTTCAGCTTATCTATCCAAGTACCTAGGTATCAGGACCTTAACGCGTTTAAATTTGTTAAAGCGTGTTTTCTCTAGTTGAGAAGCTACACCCCACGTAACCTACCAGAACGCGCTAGCACGTGCTGCATTGAATTTACACATTACTACCTGCAGCAGCAGCAGTACTTCGTAAATGTATCCATTCATATTAAACATTATTTCAATGTTAGCTACCTATCATTTTACCATGATGCTGGAGACTTGATAAATTTCATAGAAATAGATATGTACCAGGTAGGCATATTATATATGATTTACTAGGTACTCAAATATATTTCTAACAGTGTACAGTCTGAGCGAAATACCATCAGTCATTCGTCGCTCCTTGACTTAAAATCAACTTACTGCCTTTGAAAATGTAACAGTTGACCCCAGCTACTTACTAGGTACGTACCTCGAATTGACCCCTCAATTAATACCTTATGTACATACGATGAGCTTATGTATAGTAGTGACGTATTTCCGCTTATCGTTATCACTAACTTTGAACTTATGTTTAATTCGGAACGATGAGACGTACATACGTTATTGGACCTAACCGTCGGCGTACGTGTACCCTCCCGTCAGGTATTCTCCAATTTGTTTGGCAGACAAGAAAAGGCGGGAATTGACGAAGGACGTAAATTGAACCTGACGCTACTCCTCCTTAGTCGGTCATCCTGCAGGCAAACGTACTCCTTCCTCCACTAAGGTTTCGTGTCCTAGGACCCCTTCCCACACTCGTCGTAACAAAACTCTGTCATAATGTCAAGTATCCGATCATAGTAGTCATAGTAAATTATACCAAGTAGGATGAAATAGTACATCTTGTTTATACCTACATTCAACGTTCCTTCCGTTCCTCTTGCGCTTGCGATTTCCAACATTGAGGGTACCCATCTTATACTTTCTAATATTCGTCAATTGGAAGTTAGGATCCCGGTAGCTCGGTAAACCGGCAGGTGCTCATTCGCTGAGCTCCTCTTCAGCGCTCTCTGACTCCTGACTCCGCGTCTTTCAGTTCGTAACTTTACAACTACCCGTACGGATGGGAGATTCTCCAACCTCGTTTCTGCCTACGTCTTTTTTCGCCCCTCCCCCCTACTTCAGTTTTCAAACTCCAAGAGCGGCGCAGTTTGACCAATTTACGTCTTTTTATTTCCCACTTTCAGCCCGTCAGCGATTAGCACCTCTTTTCTCTCGCTTTTTTTCCAATTGCTCGCCCCTTTACAACTTCCGCCCACTTAGAACCCAGAACTCAAGAGCATAGTCCCCTCGTCATGCCGTATCTTAAGAGCTATCAACCCCACATATAATTAATCCTCTAAACCCCGCCAAGTGCCTCACTTCGACGTTAAACAATTGGACGACAAGATTAGTTCTGCGACGAAACTCGCCAACTTTCCCAACATGCAATCCATGCAAAGACAATTTGGGAAATTACTCCACAAGGCTCCTGGAGATAATGCTAAGGTAGCCGTTTTATTGAACGATTACGAGGATGCTGATAGAGTTCTTGTTAAGGTATGGGCTAAGAAGACCAATTACTGTCCCGTGCCACTCAACCGCGATTCAAGCATCCAGTCTAGGTAATTTACTAACACCTCCGAATCTCTAGATTATTGACCATACCAAATCATGGCGCGAATCCTGGATCGATCTAGCTATGGCGCAATTGGGCATAGTCACGGAATACGATGGCCTCTGGGACCCCATAGTTGGTGCCACCGATGGTCATGGGAAATCAGCAGCGCCGACTCCAGACCTTCAACTCGAACGTACCTTGAAACTGAAACAGGTTTATACCGAACTAAAAGCAGAGCTGCTTGAAGAAGTCGGCCTCATCGAGACGAGTATTATTAAACCTGCCTCAGATGCCCGGGATTGTATTGCTCCTTTAAGGAAGACGATCAAAAAGAGAGAAAATAAGAGGTTAGATTACGAGAAGTGTCAAGATAAAGTCAACAAATTGCAAAGAAAGGGTGGCCGAAGTCCCAAGGAAGAGGCAGCTTTGGCGAAGGCCGAGAGTGAAGTCGCACGGGCAGCTGAGGTATAGAATACAACCCCAGTATAGGATATGATAGTTGAGTAAGACTAACAAGATGAATAGGAATTTAATACTTCGGACTCACATCTGAGAGAAACGTTACCACCCCTTGTGGCTGCGACGTTTGACTTAATACCACCGCTCGTATCAGGAGTGGTTATGATTCAGAACAGACTGCTCGGGCTATACTATACAACGCTTCACAACTACTGTCAAGACTATGACTTCCCTTCGCCACCACCACCTATGGAAAGTGTGGTATCTATGTGGTCAGCTGACTATGAACCCGTCAAGCGCGAAGTCGAATCAATAACCTGCATCGCAACAGGCAAGGCGGTTAAAATGCCTATGAAACTACCAGACGACCCAACCAATACCGATAATGACGATCGGAAACCGTCCAATTCGTCCGCGGCTTCCACTGTTGAAAACGGCATTAACGGCTTTCGACGTTCATCGTCTGGACTCATCAGCAGTGGTAGTGCCGGGCCTCCTATGCCAGGTCCACGACCGAAACGCATCCCGTCAACTACCTCACTAGCCTCCCAAGCAAGTGCCGGTGCGCCACCAAGGCCGTCCTTTGCCAACCATCTTGCTCCAACCGATTTTACTACTGCGTCCCGACTCGGACAGACATTATCACCTGCTATATCGCCTGGGTCGACTCAGCCAAGATCGGATTATTTCGGTCGGCCCTCAACTGCATCAACATCAGCGTCCACCACTTCGCTCAACACGGCTGCCAGCATGGCCTCTATCGCGGTCAAAAAGAAGCCGCCGCCACCTCCGCCACCAAAGAAAATCGGATCGTTCCGGCAAGAGGAATTCGTAGTCGCCCAATACGACTTCACCGGACAGAACGCCGGCGACTTATCCTTCCGCGAGGGCGACAGGATAAAAATCGTCAAGAAAACTGGGACGGACCAGGACTGGTGGGTGGGCGAAGTAAAAGGGATCAAGGGTAACTTCCCGGCGAATTACTGCAAGACGACTTAACAGTCCACAGTATGGTTTAGCGGTTAGAAATAGACGTCTGTCTTGTGCCAGAGGTTTGGCTTAGATACTTCTAGTCGATTAATGTTATCCCTTTTCCAGCACTGGTCAAAAGGAGGTTTCTGCTTAAAATATCCTTGGTAGATGAAGAGAAGGGCTGGATGACAGGATGAATAACGAAATGGGATGGGGTAGGAGGGAAGAATTAGGGCAACTTCACTGTTAGTACCTAGGATAATCATGTACACGACATGCAAGATAGGAGGATAAAAAGAAAAACGTGCTTCAGGTCGTCACATTATAAGAAATCGATGCGAATCACGGCGCGATAGTTGCTTAATATGGAATATGGCTGTATTCTCGTTCTTTAAAAAAATATATATAAAAAAGGCAATGCATCCAACCAGTCTGCTAAGGTGATAGTTGATCACATTCAACCACGCCAGGTTGATGTGCCCGGAGCGAGAATATCGCCCAATTCTCCCCATATCACGTGTTTCTTGTTTTCCTGTTCCTCCTAGCCCACCTCCTGTCTCCCGTCTTCCGTCTCCCATATTCAATAGCAGATGCCAACGAATACTCACTCGGGGGCTGCTCCTCGGCGAGTAAGGCAAGAATAAAAATCTATATCTGGAGCCCGAAATCAAAGAAGAAATATGTCGGGGTCGGACTGCCGTGCAATCCCAACTTATGTGCCTGTCCCCTGCGCCTATTGAATCCATGCATGCAAATGTAGTCGTGTCATCCAGTCTTTGGGGTATCATGATGAGACAAAGGAGATACGGCGACTCGGAGCGCCGATACGTGTACTGGTTAGCGGCTAGACGACAGCCGACCAAACAGAAATGCAATAAATAGATCCGGAGTGCGTAACACAACTCTTTAAGAAAGAAAGGAATGGCGTTGTTGATACATAAGACGGGGAACCCTACCCCAATCTCATAGCATTACCAGGATTCAAGCGGTCGGGTAAGGCCTTCGCGGTTGAGCACATGCGGAGGAGTCAACAGGTACCTGTAATGAACATATAGCGATAGGGGGTATGATCGAGCGAATAGTATTGCACACAAGTTGGCCCGGTAACAGCAGTATATGCCGTCTATCGTGCCGAGATAGGCAAATATAGTACGCTTAGAATGTGCTAGGACCTAGTTCAACTGCTGGTGGCGTCGCGCCCTCTCGTCGTTTGCGTTCTTCTTCAGCCCTGATAGCGCGGGTGATCTCTTCGACTTGGATGTCCGCCGGGCCTCGGGCTCCCAGATAACCATCTTCCGAGTCTTCTAATTCCATAGGCGTCACGGGTCCAGGTGATCCCAAAGGTTCCAGTCTCGGTTTACTTGGCTTGGACATACTAGTAAACCCGATCGTCCTTAGAGAACTCATCGTTGCCGCGTTAACATTCCCACCATTAAGGGCTATTGTCGCTTGAGCAATCATGTCGCGTTGGTACTGCTGCAGTCTGCGTTTCGCGTCGGACTCGTTGCGCGAATGTCCCATCGTAGAAGTATCTCTGGTAGTGGGTATCTGGTTGTCCGACTTACTCCCCATTGGAGGGGAGGGAATAAGATTCGACGTCGGCGGCCTGCTTTGTTGTTTGCTTCTTTTCTCTTCCTTCCTTTTCACGTAGTTAGAAGGATAATATTTGCCCATCGGTAAGGAGTTATCCTGCGTTCCGGTCGGCATGTAACTAGCAACGGGAGTATTCGACCCGGAATCGAAGCTAGGTTGTGGCCGGCCTGAAGCATTAGGTTGCCCAAGTCGCGTGGATCGTTCGGCCATAGTTACGGGAAGGGTAGTAGAAGGGTTGGCTCCTATCGGCACTCCAGTGGTGGTAGTTGTCTTGCTATCAAGAGAGCCTGAGTGGCCGGCACGTTCGATAGATTTGATGCGAGCCTTGGAAGCATCAAGCTGAAATGGGTGAGGACAATAAACTCGGGCTTGGTCCTCGTGTAAGGGGAAATAGCCACTACACCAGAGACGGTAGGTTAGCCAGGATATCCATGTTTTTTTACTTTAACAAACATACCCAGGAAGATCGCCGCGAGCGGAGAGAGGTGCGGGTGGAGTATAAACAGGTGCGCTGTTGACTTTCTTGGCAGTTGGTAACTCAATAGCAATTGGCCTAGTCCTAGCAGGTGTTGATCTAGGAGAGTCGAACAGCGTCGGGTCTTTTTTTCCTGAATCAGTTGCAAGATTAATTAGCAGGTATTTATTTGTCTTATGACGCAGTTAACAAAGCCAACATGTAAAAAGGCACACTAAAACATGTGGTGAAGAGGGGTACATGGGTCGGTTCAGAGGGTCTTTAGGCGGCGCTTCGTTAGTGGCCACAAGATTTCCATTTGACCCCTAAAAGAGGGCACCTAAACAAACGGGTAACCATCCTGGATATCCTTGAAATGCACCCCGCCTTAGGGGCTGGTAGTGGAGAGCATTAGTGGCTTACTAGGCGCCATCCAACCACGGTCTTCCACCGCCGGTCACAAGTCGGAAATGGCAATCTTCACCGTTAAAACATAGAACGGTAACCCGGCAACTTGCCAGTAGGAGGATATCAAAGCAAACAAAAAAAAATGTAGAAAAGGATATTGGTTACTAATCCGACCCGTCTGAACGGACGTCTAGTTTCTTCGAGTTGCGTCGCGCAGCAAAGATCCACCAACCGATTTCCGACATCGTTCTCCCCATGATAGAAGCGACTGTTTTTATAAAATGGTCTCTCAGATAGGAAATCAGACTTACCAACACTGGGTCTAAGCTTCGGAGAAGCTCCGGGGTTGTACTGTGGATTTTCCATTGCCAGATTCGGCGAGGGTCTTGTAGAGAAGACAATATCATCCTGCCGGATGTCGGGCGAGGAGAGCGGTGACGCTTCGGATGAGCTAGACATGGTTCTTGATGGCGGTGGCGGTCGTCTTTTCATAGAAGACAGATACGAAGAAGGCTTGAACGAGCGGCCGAAGCTTGCCATATTATCGTCAGTCCCTCGAATTCGAATTCCACCAACCCGCCCTTACAGCAGCCTCCAGATATAGCGTTGAGGTAGATCTAATCGACAATAATATCCTAGTTAGTATGACTCTTAAGGATATCGGTTGATGTTTTTAGTAGCAGACGACAATCTTAATCAAATATAGGTGGCCAAGCAGACAAAATAATTCAAATGAAGCCAGAGAGGAAGTCGAACTTGTCGTGATTGAAAGCCCGTTGTTCGGTCGGCTTTTGATGTCAGACAGCGGAATCCGCTGAGGTTCCCACCTGTTGTATGTGCCGATGGATTCGCCTAGGATTTTATCCTGTTTTTTTCTTCCTCTTCCAAGATAACAGCGTGCTGCGTGCTTTATAATAGTAGAAGTCGTGCTACATGGAAAAGCAGCGGCTCGTCGCGGCGATTGTCGATATTTCAAGCAAACAAATGACAATGCAATGAGACGAAGGGGGATAAGCCGTGACCGGTGTCTTACCTGTAGCTGAAGGTGCTGGTGGGTTATGTTGAACGTGAGGATTGATATCTCACATTACCATGCAGTACATAAATGAAGCATGCTATTATCAGAAATGTGATTCGGGTCAAGAAGGATCGTCGTGTCTGGTCCGTCTCAGGCAGCGTAATGTGCAGTACAGTAGCAGAGTAGGTGTGTGTAGATTGTTCGGCGTATCCACAGGTAATTTGACCATTCACTGGTGAGTGGATGGGTAGATGGGTAGATGGGTAGATAGTGTGGGTGGTGGATAGTTAGACGATGGATGGGATGGATGAATAGAAACGGATGGATATGTGCAAATATGTAGACCCGCTTCCTCCCACTTGTTTTTTTCTTACCTCTAACCCGGCAAAGAGACGGTAGTCCTTGGCATCTGATGTAGAATTTGGATCGCTCGAAAATTTATCGTTGCCCGGGAGGAAAAGAAGAGAGCAGATGCTTTTCTAATCGTGGTGGAGGTGATGGGTGGTAAACGTGATAGTTGAGTGAGTGTGGTGTGTGGTAGATGGTAGGCTCGCAGATGTGAAGACTACTACCCAGATAGAACCGTTCGAGAACCAACCAGGAGCCTTCGAAGCGGAAGGTTGGAACCCCTGGAAAGTATTTTATATGGTAAGGTACTGCAGTTTGTAATCCGGGAAAAGAAAAGAAGAAGAAAAAAAGAGTTAAACTCAATCAGCTTGGAACTAATCCGATCCAACAGGACCACGGACCCTGGCTTGTGTGTGTGTGGTAAGGCCATTCGAAAGGAATAAAAGGAATACCTAAGGTAGGTATAACACTGTATGTTATGTTAGGTATTGCGTGCATTCGTATGCACTTGCGACTTTTCTTCTTCTTCGCGTTCCCGTTTGTATCAATCAATCATTGCTTAAAAAGAATAAGAGCTACCCATCTTGGTAATGTGGCGTGGAATCATAAATCTTTAATCTTTACAAGAGCCTTGGAAACATTGAAAGTTGAAGATCACACAAATTGTTAAATATGATTGGTATGAAACAAACGGTACATAAGCGCATAAGAGACAGAATATGTGCATGTGTGATGAGCTACTTCTCTTTTTTTTTTTTCCTCTCCCCCCCCCCCAAGTACCTTCCTAATATTCAAATACTCTCAACTTCTGTTCTGTTAAACCTAAAAGAGAGAATACATAATACATCATATATGAAAGACCCTTGAAATTTTGTTAAGCGACCCTTGGACTTGTTGGGCTTGAAAGGAAAGCACCTGGGAAGGTTCCACTTTATCTTATGTATGTACCTCATTCATTGTCTTTGTAGCTATGATACTTACCTCTAATTGGATAGCCCTATCAAGGTATCACTTTTTGTTGACGGTAACAGATTAGCGAGCAAAGAAAAAAAAAGATAAAAGATAAAATAATAATCAGACTTACGGCGTGGCCTACGATCGGCTACTCTGTGCTCGATGCGAATAACTTAACAAACTAGCAAGTCAACAATATGCCGACACGCCGAACTGGGCATCGACGTATCATTGTACGTAATGAGTAATTTTCTACGACCATCATCCAACCTCGAAAGTATGGAATCGTACGAGCACTATTATCAATGACACCTTATCATATCTAATTTTGTACATATTAGATATCATCCAGAGTCGCCTTCACACGCTCGGCCGACTCTATCTTATGATAACATGTTACCGGCCGGGAGGGATCGTCTCGGCCTCCGTGGAGTATGCTAGTAGTAAGTGCTCATACGGAAACGCAAAAGGCAGGCCTGCTTCCTAAGGTTCTATTGTATAGATTACCTCACCATCACACTTATGTCATGCCCTTCTCAGGATTACTCCCGGGATTCACACTCCACCGCGGATGACAGCGAGCGGGTGGCAGGGTACGTGCTACCCAGCCTGCAGAGATCAACGTATCGCGTTGAATATCAAATCGCCGCCGATGTCGTACCTAAGCGATTTAAGGTATAGAACACATAGCCTCGAAACACTAATGACTGCAGCAGGCATGGTCTAATAAAGCCTTATTCTACGATACGATGCAATACATACCTACAGAATACTCTAGCAGAGTATTAGTAGAGTATTATCCGACGGGGGGGAACTTTAGTCCCGAGATCCAATGATAGACCTACATTTGTCTCAAATTATTGCCACGAGCTAATGTTTGAATGAGCTTCTTGGAGCTGAAATAGGTCACCTTGTGAGGTCACCCAGCATATGTGCTGAATTCGAAGTTTATGATTGCGCAGAATTCAATAGTCACACCTAGCCTGTTAGGGTGTATGTGTGGTTCCCTGTTGCCTGCCATCCTTTACTTCCAGGTTGCTAGAAAGGAGACCTGAACATATTATTCATCCATTCATGAGATCTGGAATCGCCTCCGGCCTCTAATGGGAGCAAATGGGGAGCTGAATATGAAACCTCGACTATAATTGCTTTTACTGACAGGCTATGAGGTACCTAGGTATTTATAACACGGAACATTGCCGGGAAAAAGATAGACTTTCGTCGATCTGGTAGATCAATACTCGGAAAAGAACCATTATTCTCATTCCCGCCCGTCATCTGTAGGTGGGGATTTGAGTAGGTACCCTGTCTGCGTCTCTAATAGGTACCTACTTACCATGTACATATTTACTCAACTATACATCACACGTTTATACGCTCTTAGAAGCTTGGTAACATTTTTGAGAGCTGGTAATAGTCTCCTGATTTACATCGCTCAGCTCGTAGTATGAATTCCTTATATGAAAGTTTAAAAGCGCCAAGCGCGGTTCGAACTAATCGTGAGAGCTCCGTCATAAGTATTAAAGATTTACAACGGACTCTTAATTCAGATGCGAAAATCAATATATTACACGTCAAGGCCAGAATTAGATATATGAGATCTCTATTATTTGAAAGAGAAAGCTATTATGTGGTAAAGATTAGCTCTGTATTTTTAGGCCCTTGAAAAAAGGGGGGAGAAAAGAGAGGCTCCACAGTAGATCCGATAAGATATGACGTATGCAGCCGTCCCTGGGCGCATAGCTCGGGATATTCTTCTAAACTAGCGTACCCGCTTTTGCCGCCCGACCAAATAATCAACAGAACCTTACGAAAGAACTCAAAGACACAATTAACAATTCGATAATAAGTCTCTGTGTGATCGCAAAGGCATGCGGGGGCTTTACAGAGGATTATTGTTGGTTAATAAACTATGAAACGTCATAATGAAAGGTCCAATTAGAGAAAATGTGATCGTGAAGGACTATACGTACCTAGGTACGTATGAGGTTACGTGAGAGAGCCATATTATAAATTTCAACGGTCAGTAGTACTTCTAACATTATCTATAGAGGTATACGTAACAGAACCCGAGACAATAGGGCTACGTAAAATTTGGACTTTTATGAACCTAGGAAATTCATGGCATCGGGTCTAAGTAACTTATGAGCTAAGGAGGCAAATAACTAGGGGTTAACTGGAGGCAATCACATGAATGCAACGACTTAAAAGGTTGCAATAGTATCTAGTTATACCTTCTATTAAGTTGCACTCGACGTCATTTCATTATTAAGATAGACTCTGCCTCGACCAAATAGCATTTGGCATGTCATCCATTTTGTGGCTCTATAGGGATGTGTAATAAAGGTATGAATCAATATGTAAAGGGGTATAGGCCTCACAGAGTTTCGACAGTCGTGTTGGTAATCTCATCATGTATTTCTTGCTTCGCAATATTTCATATCACTGCCTTTCCGATTTTAAAGGTTAGAGTCGTGTTTTAAGAGTATTGCGTACACCTCCAACGCCAAAACTTCCTTTGCCATTTCCATCGCCATGATTCCCGGTGCCTCAAAAGTCCCTGTCAATGTCGGTCTCCAATATACCCAGTCCCCCGCATACAACAAGGTTAGATTAAGGCGACTATGCTGTCAAACCGGTTGAGCGAGTTGAGGCATTTCGGCCTAGGTTTGCACGGCCGGTAAAGCGACTACGTTGTTCACGGTGCATCCACCAGTAGGCAGCACTCCCAACGAACTCAATCAGCCAGAGGAGTGCGTTTACCAAGTCGACCCAGACAGCGTTCTTCATCCGTTGGATATCGCTATTCCCTTCTGGATTCTCGTGGATATACATACTACCAAATATGCCGAAGAGTGCGATCCACAGGACAAAAATGATGAAGCTCCATATCGGTACCAAGGCAAATCGCAAGATGAACGGAACGAGGAAGAGAATTGCCGTTAGCGCCCCAAGACCCCCGACAACTTCCGCGTAAACCTGTATATCGAGGTACGCTTGTCAGCATATTAATTCATTTCCGAGTGGAGTTTTAATACAAGGTATGTATCAGCTTGCAGTAGACAATAGAATCAATCAACCTACCCATTTGCCATCGATATATTTGCCTTGGTTACGCGCACGCTGGAGGTCGACGCCGTATAGCCCGCAGACGGTGACTGCCAGGACGAATTGAAAGAAATGGAGAAAGGCGAAGAGCAGATAGCCCCTTGTCACGGTGATGATACCCATAGTCTCAATGTTCAATAAACGAAGCAGAGAATGGGAAGTGTGACAATAGTATATATATATATATGCTACAGCGGAGTATAACAACGAGACCTTAGTTGAGCTAGCTAGCACAAGCTACAGAAGATAGAAGAATCATTAGTTTTATAGAAGAATAATTGAAGTTCGCGACCTCCCTTTGGGTGTTTGGCCATAGCGCCTCTGACGTAATTGTCTTGGGAGTTGGTTAGGCACGATAAGGTTTAGGAATTACAGATTCATATATTAAACTTTGAACCCCTGTATCTGCTAGGATCATGCTTTCTAGTGGTTGATAAAAACAGTTTGACTTCGACTTTTGTCTGTGCTTCCCGAGTGCCCCTGCTTACGCTATAACACATATAGATAAGTCCAATGTATCCCCTGCCGAATATGGATGTGCCAAGAAGCTAACAGGCAAGATCCAAGACAATGTTGAACTAAAACAGGGGTAACGGCCATCGAACTTTCAATGATGCGCAGCAGTTGAACTAAATATTTTTCTATTTTTCTATTTTTCTACTTTCTTCGATTTCGTTAGCTTAAGAATTACAAAGCTACCTGAATCTAGTTAACCTAAGTCTCATTTGTAAGACGGAGCCTAGATTCGATGGGACAACAATCTAGAATCTAATGTAACCTTCGCTCAAATTTGCAGTTCTACCGAGGGATAAGAATATCTTCTTAGTTAAGGTCGACAAGTCTCTCTAATCATCAGACTATTGAAGAGGTTGCTTAACCTGACAACTAGACAACTAGACAACTTGAACGGTTCTTCTCGGTCGGTAGGACTCATTCTCCCGCCAGACCCGAGGAATTGGTATCATCCATATGGATGATTTCGAATTCCTGCACTACTTCTCCAACATGCCGGGCAACGCGGGAACGTATCGCCCAACTAGCTAAATGATCCAATGAGAATGATCCCCAACCATCCTTATCTCCAAATTTGTTGCATTTTCGCTAGTCTCACGACATGTCTCGAGAGCCGCAGGAAAAAAAGTACCAACGTCTATAATTTCACACTCGTAGGACGTCCATGGGTCTATATAAACGTTGAGGCCCTCGGCCAGTAGTCCCTCAGTCAGGCTGCCAGTGACACTTACCGCCTTTGACTATGAACCGCAGCAGTTGCGAAGTTACACGTTAATTAGTTATATGTTGCTTACGCTATGTTTTTCAACATGACGTTCCATCAAAAAGCTGGGCCACACACTCCTCCTGCCTTGCCTATACGGATATTCGCTCCGCTTTCATACCATCGACAATAAACTCAGACCACTTCAGGTGCGTATGCTGCTCGAGTCCTTCCAATTTCGGTCAACAGCGCGAGTGGAGCTCTCAGTTACTCGTGAGAACCGAAACTTTGGTTACGGTGGCGCGTTTACAGGCAGGTACCAAGTCTACCAACCAGAATGGCGGACGAGGGAATCAGCCCTATGAGTACTATGGGGCCGTATGGCTTTTTGGCTATGCAATGCTACTCTCTTGGGTAATGTCACATGAGTGAATAGCTACCGAGAGAACGGGACCAATACAAATTGCTATGCAAGCATTGGGTCACTACCGAATCCATATAGTGGGCTGAAGCATATTCGTGAGAGCATCTCCGGCTCCATGAATACCTTGACTGTGGTCGGTATCGTTCGTGAGCTGGACGGCTCAATCAGCATCCTATATCCCACCGAAATTGACCGTCGAAGTGGATTCTATGTCCTACCGAACTTGTTCGGCCCTCTTGACGGAAAAGGCATCACATGCCAGGCTTCAAACCGCTCAATCAGAGGGCTAAACCACACTCGCTTTTAAGCCTGTCAGCTACAATGTTTCACGTAAAACTACTTGAGAACCTGGCGATGTCTAGGCGTACTAGTTGTCCTTACCGAATCCTACTGTCATACGACCCTTTCTACAACGCTGACACCGCAACTTAGCCACTGGAGATTCATGAACGTGACGATCAAAGTGGTTTTGGGAGAATATAAGCTGGTTTGAATTGGAATATACCTCTGCCTAGTGCTAGGCTGCGATTGTCAATATGAGAGATATAAGATCATGAGATTTCCCTCTCTGGGACATCCTGAATGCTTGTCTCGATCTTCTCTATACAGCATCTTCTCGCTACATTCAAATCAATCGAACTTACTTCTTCTCGAATTCACTCTCAACTACTTCAGTTCTCTATATTCACCATGGGAAATCACGGCACTGGGATGAGAAACTCAAACGACATGGAGCACACCCACTGCAACTCTCACGCATTCCATGCTGGTACATCCTCGATCAATGGAGGGTTCTCTCATGGAGTATCTGGAGCCAGATATGGTCTATCCGCAACTCCAGACCCGACTTGGCGATGGAACTGCGTAAGTATCCAGTCCTCTTAGCTCCCAAGTTTAACACTGACATCATCGAAGTGTTCCTGCTCTGGTGGAGGGAACCAGTCCTACATTTACAATTCCTCGTGCATTGAATGTGGACACACCAGATCCCGGTCTTGCTGCGTGATCTACGTCTCAAAATAGAACCAGTGAGACTGGAAAGGGAAGCTCAAGTGAAGATCGAGTATTTCTGGGCACGAGTGTTCTTGGAGAGGCGGTACAACAATGCTATCCAACAGCTCCTCTACAAATTCCCCAGAGACTTGGCGTTTTCTGGCGGCATTCCTTTCCGGTCTGGCCTCAAGCTGAAAACATATTACTCGGTGTTTCCGTGTCCTCAACTACTGGGAGTGATGATGTCTCTTGGCGTTCAAACAGTTTTTGCTTGAGGTGTGAACGTTTCGAGGGATAGAAAATGGCTCACGCCCGGGTTCAGGAAATTCCTTAGTCAATCTTTACATCGAAAAAAGGAGGCACGGATTCAGTTATATGTACCTTCGTTAGATTTTCTTGATATAGAACTGATAGATATAGACCGATAGAATATTTTCATGGCTACTACAACAACAACCACTACTACTCTCTCAAATCTATCCAATTGGTGATGTTTCATTGCTTGCCTACACCGCCAATGCAAGAAAACGGTTACCAGCAGCCTACTTTCCCGGCCACTGCACTATGGCGTCCTGCTAGGCCCTTCGGCATCACCAACACCAGACAAGGCCGCGATTCAACAACATGTAAGTGCACATATGCATGCGCCTCAAACACTAATACCTTGTCCATACCATGCATTACTTGGGAGGATCTAAGCCTAGGGCTGCCTCTAGCAGATTAGGGAACACGAGAGCTGTCGCATTGTAACCACATGCGAGTCGATCACCCCTTTTCTGGCAGGCGAGGCCAACTCCCGGGCTCCGTGACTAGCCTTACGATGGTGATTCCCCTGGAACGTTCCACCAAATCTATACCGAAAAAGAAGACGGCAGGCGCCTAGTCGTCCACTGACAAGGATCCTCGCACCGGGACCTCGCGACTCAGCCAGGGGCAAACCGACAGTCGCCGGCAGTTGAGCGACTTGATACGACGGACTAGGCCAAGGCAGTCGATGCTAAGGACTAGGCAGCTAGACGCGCACCCAGGTCGCAGCTGCAAGGCCATCATAGGAAACCGGAGCTGGAAGGAGAGAGCCTACATAGGGCGAACCCGTCAGCCAGATTGGTCGACGGAAATAGCGGTGGGGACTAGGGAGGCTACGGTACATTAGTTACTATACAAATTTCGCCCCCTCCCCCTCGGAGGAAGGTCGAGTAGGGGGCCAGGGGCTATCGTCGTCATAGGTAAACCGCCAAAATAATAAATATTTATAATTGTACTTGCAGCTGAGTAAGGCTTGCAAGAATTGGTCACATAAGGTATATTGTCACGTTGCTAAGCCCAATTGAGCCGAGAATGCATTGTTGCCTGTGGTAGACTTCTCAATTAGGTTTCTGTTGGAAGAAGATATATGACTTTACATGCTTGGGCGTTTGGGAACACTGCACGCACTAAGGTAGGTAAGGTCGTGGTCGTCGGTTGGGCTGCTTCGGACATGGGGTACGTGTAAAAAGAAAAAGAAAAAGAAAAAGGGGGGGAGGGGGGACGTACCTTGGGATGAGGCTCCACATGAGGCTCTGCTGAAAGGAAGAAAAAGCAAAGAGGGAAAGGAGAAGGATTCTCGGTATCTAGCGCATATGAATGTCTTAAATGGTATGCACGTGACTCTAAGATCTAGGCTTTGTAAGACGATGAGGTAAGAATTTCAGCTTACTTAACTGCTTGGCGCATATATACTGCATATATGTATGTACTTGCAGCTGGGCTTAGAGACTCGTATTTTTCTTTTTCCCATTCCCCATTCCCCATTCCCCATTCCCCATCATGCCTATCAAGTATTCGAAACTTCGAAATATCCTTCTATTCACCGAACATAGGTAACTAGGTTACTTTATTGTTGTTGTTGTTTTCCCTCGTCTCGAATCAATTGACAACTCACAGAGTCGAAATGCGCCACCATGTTACGGTGAAAGTGTGACTTGGACGTGTTCGGGACACCTCCACTAGCCAATGATACCTAAGCATCGATTCCGCGTATCCGGCTTTCATTGGCTACTACTTTAGTGTTGTTGCTGCAAGTGTTTCTAGCTATTCCGCGCATATCCGCTTTGTTATTTTTGCTCCGGACACTCCCCCGAACGCTTACGTGCTCACTCTATTTGCATACCGGGAGCCTAGGTCAGCCTTATACAAAGAGTCAGCGAGGTTTCTGAATCTATTCTCGGTCAATATCGTCGAAGGGAAGTGAGGTATAATGACGGAAGAACTTCCTAGCCCGCCCTTCCATGCCATTCCTGGTTTACCGAACTTCCGCGACATCGGAGGCTACCCAGTCGGTAGCTTGGGCTTGACCTTGGGTTCTAGTCTACCACAGGACAGCTCAAAAACGAAGGCTGTCCGCCGTGGACTGGTTTACCGCTCCTCAGAACCGTCCAAGGTCACCGAAGACGGTGTGTCGAAGCTGCAAAGCTTGGGCATCGGTAAGGTCTTTGACTTGCGCTCAGCTGTCGAGATCAAGCGTGGGTTTCACGGCGACGGCAATGGATGGAAGGTGAAAGAGTGGGATGGCGCTCGCCGCGAATTTGGTATGTAACGTCGAGTTCCATTTCTCCATTTCTCCCCTTCTAGCCTGTCTTGGGAAGCGAGTCCTTCCCAATTAAGCTGACTGAGGGGTTATGACTCCCGAGACATGCTCAAAACTCCGAAATCCTTTCCCCAAAGAAATTACTGATCACCGTTGTAGTTCCCGTCTTCCTCGACCAGGACTTCTCGCCTGAGGCGTTGGCGTTGAGATACAAGAATTATGTCTCTGAGAGTGCACAGGTACGTATTACATTACACGCGCTGCGCCGCAAGCAACGGCGGCAGAAGGACAAGTACGCACTTCCATTAGTGAAGGGACTATTCCGGTCGCTGTGACTCGGGCCGCGGACTAGGTTCGGGCAAGCGGGTGTCTAGAGATTGGGGCTGGAGACAGCAGTGTCGCATTTGGGGGCCGAGACCTAGCCTTCTTTAAGGCCAAGGTTGAACTATTCAAGAATAGTGGTGAATGGGGTCCGTTGGGCTGCTGGTATTCTATTCACCGCTGGCTTAATGCTCAATACAGACTGCCTCGCGTTCGCGTTTCACTTAGTCACAGCTCGTCCCAAGAGGCTGACAGTTCAACCTGCACATCCACCTAACCTGGGAACCCATAACTAACTTTGTCCTCAACTAGGGTTTCGTGGCAGCGTACGGTGACATCCTAGCTGCCGGGGCTTCTCCGACCAACGACTACCGGCCATTTAAGACCATACTGGAGCATCTTGCCTCGTCTTCGCCCTCGCCGCCAGCTCCCTGCCTTATCCATTGTACTGCTGGCAAAGATAGGACCGGGGTGATCTGCGCGCTGATCCTGAGTCTGTGTGGCGTAGACGACGAGATTGTCGCACATGAGTATAGCTTGACGGACCTGGGGCTGAAGGAGCGCCATGCTGAGCTTATCGCACACCTGATGAACAACCCGTCGCTGCGAGACCACCCTGTATCTGCCCAAAGGATGATTTCATCTCAGTATGCCTTTACCCACGTTTCACATATTCCAGGTTTCCCTCTTGTTGATGTATTGTTGGCGTTTTACCTTTTTCTTTGGTTTCTGTTCTTCTTGGTACGATTGTGCATCGAAAGGCTGACTTCTAATGTTATAGAAAAGAGGCTATGTTGGGCACATTAGCTCAGATCCGTGAGACCCACGGATCTATTGAGAAGTGTGTTGTTGACCTGGGATTACTCTCACCCGACGGGATTAAGCAGCTGCGAAGTAACCTCGTCGTCGAGGCAAGCGAGGAGGGAATGGTTCCATGGCAGAATCATGCCAAGCTATTGCTATAGTCGTTGGGTATATGCAAATATTCAGTGGTATGTGTACATAGAGAGGCCGGCTGCTTTTCTTGGCCCTTTGTCCATAGACGAATGTGTAGCAAGCTAGAGACCCCTCGAGGGTTGCCTGCCCCATGCTTCTTTTAATATGTTGGTACAAAAATTGTACAGAGATTCTCACGTAATTGACTTGCCAATTGTTAAGGTACTGAGGTTGGAATCTTAACTTCACCCTTAGACCGGTCGTAGTGCGGCGCACCATACCTCCAACCAACAGCACTCCGAGCCCTGCCTTTAGGACCGACATTCTCCGAGTTAATTTGTTTGAAGCGATATTCAAAGCGCTTCGTGTGTACTCGGGTAGTGTACTTCTCTTCTATACTTGCCCTTTCAAGTTCTTTGTCGGCTGCCTTTTTTTCCGACTCCATCACTGCCTGCTTAAACCTCTCCGAAGCGTCCCATAACGTGCGACCTTGCAGCACCTCTCTCTCCATCTGTATTAATTCTGGATGGGGGACTCGCTCATCGGCAGATAACATCTTGGGGTGGAAGGCCTTGGCGGCATCGGCACGGGTGAAGTGTCGCGACTCAGATGTTGGCCAGAAGATCTGCTTCATCGTGTACGGATGTACGTGTAGCTCATTGATGGGCTCAAAAGGTGCATTTTGTTGGCCAGCCTTGATCTTGTGGGTAGGTAGCATGGATAACATAGCTCTAGCATATGGCAAAGCCAGTTTCTGCCCCTGAGATTGCGATATGTTAGCCAAAACTTTCATGAAATGATTTCCGAATTCAAAAGTTATATGGAGTGCGCTAAGATCAGAGAGGCTCGCAACTATGTTTGTAACCATGTAGATGTCTTCAAGACTTATCGAATTGGGTATGTTACAGTCATCATAAAAAGCGCAGGATAGGATTAAGACAAGAAAAATGCGATAGGAGACAACTTACTTTAGCTAACCAATCCTTTTCGACTTCTTTTAATCTCACAACCGCTGCTACTCTCCTGATATCAACACCTAGCTCGGCAGACACAGCCTTGATGGTCTCGCCCTTTCGCATCACCTTCCCCCAGATCAATTCTCTAGCATGATCGTCTAGGACGGGTTCACTCCTGAAGTGGCTATTGAGCGGGAACGGTTTGTTCTTATTTTCTTCATTCCTTCGGAGATAGTTGGTACTCTCAGGGATGTAATCACGGTACCTAGATCCGGAACCGCTAACCCATTCTCTGAATAAGCGGCGTCCCCTGCTGAAATGAAGTTGACTCGAGGTCGTCGAGAAGTTGGCTTTGCTTTGTGAACATGGCCGAGAGACACTTTGATTCACATTTGACGGGTAACCCAACCCAGTCAAGGCAGATGATGCCTTTGACGGAATTGGTATGCGTGGTGGCATAGTAGCGACATATGGCGCCTCGAATCGGGGGGTGAATGTGAAGCTTTAGTAAGAATCTAATTGTGGAAAGGGAAAAAAAAATCTTGATGAAGGAAAACGGATATCGGGTCCGGAAAATTCATATAGCGGTTTTAGACCCGGTTTAGATTATCTAGTGAGATCTTGTGGTATGCGGTCCGTGCTCCTCTTTAGAGTTTTCTAACGTAAGATCCATTAAGGTTGGGGTAAGCTCTATGCTGGAAGTTGGTACGTATGTACTATGTACCTTTCTGTGTAGTGGTCCGTTCCCTGCCGAGTTATCTTTTTTTTTAGTTATTCTTTCTTTATCCACAACTTTAGTGGTCCACCAATTCCATTGCAGCGGCCCTCATTAAATACCTACGTATCCGACCTGCCGACTTATCTACCATTCAAAGACAGAGAGACATTGTTTACTACTAACATTGGTTTGTCTGTACATGCAACAATACCCAAGCCACTGCACGCTGCTTACATGTAGTCTGATGGAATCACCGGCAATTCCATGTCACTATCGATTCGACTCTGGCTGTTGAATGCTATAATAAAGTCGATAGTGAATGCTTGGCAAAGTCGGTAGCACACCTAATCACCCACCTATGTACGTGTAGGTATTCTAGGTATAGGTACATAGTTATTACTCGGCTTGTTCTAATAATAAAGTCCAAGAAACACCAGCTATACATCGTCTCAGTCGAGGTTAAGAATTGGGATCCTATACGATGCCACATGGCTGATGGCAGTAATAAGGAAAGTTGAGTTGAGATGAGTGAGATTTTTGATTGAAACGCGTCGACACGACGATGCGGGAATCCCTGCTCCGGGTCATCCATGATCGCGATCCTCATGCACAAGAGCTCCCATAATTCCCCAAAGAAGATTACGGATCTGTACACCCACTGCGAAACGACTGGGTTGGACAGGGAAGGTGGCCGCTTGTCATACCACACATGTGCACCCATTCAGCCATTTCGCTCCTCCTTGCTGGACTGAACATCAGCTAGGATACATGTACCCAACCTGGAAGTCAAGACTGTCAAGGTACCTAGGTACATACATGGCTATGTACATCCCGATAGCTGTTCCGAGTTCAACATCCATTGAAAATTCAAACGGCTTCCGGTTTATAAGGTACCTGCCTATCTATAGGCTAGGTACCTACTATAAGTAATTTTCCTTAGACCTCTTAGAGCGACGACAGCACGATATTGTACCTACATAGGTTAAAAGTTAATTATTGTCGGGGGACAGGGTTCCATGAAGCTTAAGGTTTGTACTTGCATTGCCTATTTCACAATGTATTTCACAATACATTCATCCTATGTACGATACAAGTTGCCAGCCCTAAAAGTTAGGCATTGGTTATTATTCCCCCCTTCTAATCTCCCTACTTGAACTTAGTAGCATCAATTACCTACCTACTAGGTACGGTACCTCATATAGGTAATTCCCTACCTATTACTACCACTAGGAAGTAGGTAGGTACCTAATATGTGTGATACGCACGCATATAATTATATTGGCTACATATCTATCCGGCATGTATGTAAACGAACGCAATCCGACGGCTTCTTTCGACTCGACTCTATTCACCACTCACTACTTACTACTTACTCACTACTCACTACTCATTACCTACCTACTCACCACTCACTATTTACTGTTTACTATTCACGGCTCACTATTTCCCCTAGTACCATTGCTATCTTACTTTCGGCATCAACTGGTTTCACTCGTATATCTTATATTAGTTGTGTTGCAAAAATAGCGGGTTGCGGTTCTAATTTCTCCCTTATGAATTCGTGCGACAGACGATCAGATGGGCGACTTCAAAGCCCGCATCAAGGCCAAGCTCCTGCGAAGACACAGCGGTGTTCCTTCGTCGGGTTCGAGCAAGCATAGCGCCGGCCGTGATAGGGCTTCCAGCAGCACGCATACCAATACCTCTACTACCGGCTATGCGGCATCGTTAAGTACTGCTGCTGGTGACGAGAAGGAGAGTAATGAGAGAGGTCGAAACGCTAAGAGTAGTCCCAGCCACGGATCTGTTCATTCTTCTAACGACAGTTCATCGAGGAATGGTGGCGTTGTGGTTGTGGTAGCTCCGAGTCAAGATGGGGAAGATAGAAGAAGGAGTCCAGGGGGTCAAAGAGATGGTCAAAGAGATGAAAGAGGTCAAGGAATCCAAGGAGTCCAAGGATCCCAAGGATCCCAAGGAGCCCAAGCTGAGATGGTTCCACCAGAGCTAGAGGAGGAAGAGCTAAAGCAGCTAAACCATCTAGAGAAGCTAAACCAGCTAGACCTAGACCTAGTTGGCAACTCTACTGCTGCGGCGGTTACTACTAACCAAAATATTATTCACGGTATTGTGGATGTGGATGTAGATGTGGATGTGGAGGTGGAGGTGGAGGTGAACAACCTGAACAACCTGAACAACCTGAACGTGAGCCGATCTTCCATACCTCCCACCACTGCCAAGCCAGGAAAGGATCTACACGCTTTTGCAATCAATTCGACACCCGCTCCCGTACCCGCCATCACCACGCCCACTTCCATAATCCCCGATCTAAACGCAAACGCAAACGCAAATACAACAACAAATACAACCACAACTACAACCACAAATCCAAACTCAACCATCGTCGTCGCCCCCGCCGCCCCCGCCGCCCCCGCCGCCCTCGTCACTCCGTTACCAAGCATTCACGAATATCGCCCTACCGCCTCTATCCTACAGCTGAAGCCGCCCACCCTCGATCACCACAATCACCTTCGCGACGACGACGATAACAGACCCGCATCTTCCGGCCGCGCATTATCACCATCGGCGTCATCTCTCTCGCGGCCCGCAGCCCCGCCAAGACGACAGAGCATTCTTCCGAACCGCCAAACCACTTTAATCAAAGCCCTTTTAAACACGGGCTATGCCAGTGAGATAGGTTCGCCTGAACCGGATCAATTCCTACCTATAAGTGGAAATATGGTTACAAGAAAGGTCTGGGTCAAAAGACCTCTAGCTTCTCCTACCTTGATTACTATAAATGAGGAAGACTTAGTCGATGATGTCCGCGATTTGATTCTACGGAAATATGCAAACTCTCTTGGTCGCCAATTCGACGCTCCAGATTTAACTCTTCGCATATGCGACAGAGAACAGCAGACCACCAGACCACTACAACCGGACGAACCCATGGGTAGGACTCTCGACGCCTATTATCCGGGTGGCCAGTCTGTCGATGACGCCCTATTGATCGACATACCTAGCCGCCGAACTCCCAAGGCCTCTCCGAATCCTAGGTTCTACGGCGGCGATGACCGGCCTCACGAGTCAGGAACCGATTACTTCCCACCATATCCTCCAGCTTCCCAACATCCTAGCGCCTCTTCAGCCGCCGTGAATGCTACTCATCAACTCCATCTCCCTCCTTCTTTAACTATCCTTAGTGGAGGTCAACTACCGCCACTGCCATCCCCGGGCGGGACGAGGCGGCTTGGAGCAAGGCCCAAGATCCAGAGGATGCACACTGCGTCGCCAGTGGCCACCATTGCCAACGGCCACGCTTCACAATCTGCTGTGCCGCCTACCGGTATGCACAACTACCCAAGACAACCGCGTTCAAGGACTCATTCAGGTGCATCTTCAGAACATTCTAATCATCCGCCTGCCGCTCCGTCGATCCCGACTCCCCCCGTCCCAGAACGCACCGCCACGCCACCTCCGCGCGTGTCCTCCCCCCGACCTATCAACCGGCCGAAGAAGACCAAGAAGGCTATCGAACACCCATCCTTGCCACCGGGCATGCTAAACGGTGGCGTCCCACCTATCAACGTTCTGATCGTCGAGGACAACATCATAAATCTCAAGCTTCTAGAAGCGTTCGTTAAGCGATTAAAGGTCCGGTGGCAGACGGCCATGAATGGGAGGGAAGCCGTGAACAAGTGGCGCGCCGGTGGCTTTCATCTGGTCCTGATGGATATCCAGCTCCCCGTCATGAGCGGCCTCGAAGCTACTCGCGAGATCCGGAGGATAGAGAAGGTCAACTCCATCGGCGTCTTCTCGTCGTCGGCCAGTAGCCCCCCGGACGAGGTCAGCGCCGAACCCGCAGAAGAAGACAAGCTTGTCAATACGGAAATGTTCAAGAGCCCAGTCATCATCGTCGCCTTAACAGCGAGTTCGCTTCAAAGCGATAGACATGAGGCCCTGGCTGCCGGCTGCAACGATTTCCTAACCAAGGTGAGTTCTGAGCTATGTAGTCCGCCCCTTCATCTTTGCTAACGTAGGATATGCAGCCCGTTAACTTCGTGTGGCTCGAGCGGAAGGTGATGGAGTGGGGTTGCATGCAGGCCCTGATCGACTTCGACGGATGGAGGAAATGGAAGGACTTCTCGCAGAAGACCGAGGAAAACGATTCCAAGAAGGCCGCCACGACCAAGGGGGCCAAAATGCCAAAGAAGAACAGATTATCTATGACGGCCGCCGCTTGACACCCCGCCCCCGCCCCCGCCCCCGCGTAGCAATCTTGAGTTGATAGACCATAGGAGTGGCGATTGTTCACCCAACCACCCCCCTTTATCTTCTCTTATATTATCCTTATCAAGCGCGGACATCCTATTATCTTAAATGGAAGTACAAGCGCCTCAGCGTTGCTTTGGCACGGAGCAAGCCTGTTTCTAGACGGAGACCGTACAGAGAGAAGCGCCGTGTCGGGACGAATTCGAGTTGGGAGGATTTTGATCATCATTTATTATCAATTGGTAGCGGCGCGGAATTGGGAAGGTTGGGCAGGCAACAAAAAAACACAATGGCGAAATAAGGGCCGGTAACTTGCCCAGAATGATACCACATTGCGCATATTACAAGCTCTAAGTCGGCGTACGACTTCCTCGGTGATTGGCCTTATCTTCTGTCGACGTGCTTTTTGATCTCTCTATGCATGCTTGATGCCTACGTCCTACTACCTCTCCATCCAGTGCATCGTGCCCTTGCAGTAGTGCCATATCGATATAACTCGCTTTACGAAACTACGAGTAGCATGTTTTATAACTAATACGCACAGCCATAGGTAAAAAAAGAATTTGTTAGGAGTTTCATATCCTTGTATCGTCAATTACTGTACCCGGATGTTATCCAAAGGCTCTCTAGGGCCTGCAGTTTCTGACCTTGTGGTCCGTCGTTTAAGCTAACCTAGGAGCATGAAACCCCAGCAAACATCACAAATGCTTCCCTGTTCGCCTGACGCCTTATAAATATGCTCTTACTAGGCCATCCATACGCCACCCAATGCTCTACTAATCTATCATCGGGCATGCTACCCACCAGTAATGCTTTCAAAACAAGGGAAAAGGTTGCGGAAGGGGTATAATAACCGATGGTCAAATGAAATAAAACACAAACCATCGAGGTAAAGGTGTGTGGTTCGTGTGTATCTATTTTTTTTTTTTTTTTACCCAATAAGTGCCACCCTGGAGTTGTCCGAGGATTCCCACGACTACTGGGAGTCCTCCAAACAATCATTCTCCGTGTCCTTCTCAGTTTCCTTAACCTCGCCCAGACTCGATTCTGCCTCGGGGACCTCTTTCGTAGGAGTCATCGGTCGACTACCGGGGACCGACGTTCCTGCTCGAAGACTACCGACGGAGGGCTTTGCTTGTAGAACGGCGGCAATGTTTGGAGAGTTGGCCCGGACATGGCCCGGACCACCGCTTATTTGCCGCACATGAGCGGTGGGCCGATCCTGGTCTGGCTGCCCCTGAGTGAAGTCTCTGGAACTCCATGACGCGCGATGAACTCTAGCCCCACGAGGTAGACTACTCACCGAGTGTCGTGAACTGACGCTAGCAGAGCGGCTTGCCCTCCTCATGGGACCAGGAGCGGGTGTTGCACCACCAGGGATAAGAGGCGGGTTGATCTCAGCCAGGTAGTCATCATCTTCGTCTTCAATCTTAGGGGCTCGTCGGACCGAAGTGACAGTAAAATAAGGTTCTTTCGGGAGCTCTGGAAATCCATCCGAAGAACTAGGCTTTGATTCTGCCTTTGACTTCGGTTTAGGCTTCGGCGGGGGAGGCACATCGGTAGCCCTCTGTGCTATGTGTTCAAAGTAACGAATACGGACTCCTTCGAGCATTTCCGAGCTGAAATATTCGCGGTTTCGAGATAAGGACATCCAAGAAGAGATACCTCCGATGATTATCAGAATCATCACCGCAATTGTAAGGAGGGCTTGGATAACGATGATGATGACTCCGATCACCGTAACTATAATACGATTGAGACTGAAATCGGGGAGGAAAGCAATCGAAAGACCGGTTGTCGCCACCCGAGTAAGACCTAGAAGCCAAACGGCCAGAGTCGTGTTACGCTGCCCTTCATAGGGATTGAGTGCTGCAATAATGACAAGCGCAAGTATATCGACGATGAACAGTCCGAAAACTTGTGCAAGCGGGTTGCCCGCAGCACCTCCGAGGAAACAACCTCGAACGAACTGATATGCTAGCCAGAAGGTAAAATACCACCATCTCGAGAGTCGGTAACGTGCAGATAGCCAGCCAAACCGTTTAATGTACTCCTCATCTTGGTGGACGTTCGTTCGGCTGGGGTTGTTGTCGATGAAATGCCAACGAACAAAGGGTAAGGATCCAACTGGCTTCTCGCCTAGTTCCTCCTCCCTCAGTTGGCTAAGACGCACCGGCACAACACAGGGGAGACAACCAAAGATCTTACCCCTGCGTAGCAAGATGCGGTCAGGGCCGGTAGAGAACGTGCCAGACCGAAACCTCAAACGAAGGGCGTATAGGACCAATCCACCCATACCAAGAAGAAAAACGACGAAGATGATTGCCGCTATCGCAGTAGGTCCAGCCGAGCCACGTATGGCAAATTGAAACATCGCAAGTGTTGTAATAGAGAAGAACGCGATGAATAGCGTTCTTAGAACAGCAATGATTAGGTAGCCCGTCCAATGAGATCGGAAATATTCCAGGCGGTCCTGTTTAATCCACCTCATCTTTGCTAGCCCCTCGAGAGAATATTTGAAGGCTACCAGTAAGACGACTACGAGCCCCAGAACAACCAGTAACCAGACTAACCCGAGCATGAATGCATTTGGACCGGGGATGCTCAACCTTGACAGTTCGCCTGCGAAGCCTGTCCAGTCCCCAGGTAGGGGCATTCCTGGCTGGACCGGATTGCCATTCCAATTGTAATCGTAAGGATTATTCGGGTCGTAAGGTTCCCTCTTCGTCAGCGCACCTACAGTATCTTGAACGGTTTCTAGAGCTCGCTTGTTGAATATTTGGGTTGCAATACTCGATACCAACGAGCGGCCATATATTTGTTGAGTAAGTCCTCCTTGGTTGTTGATGACGGTAGAACCAGCTCCTCCGACCTGACTTGCGTTGCCGCTGACGCCAACAAAGGAGTTGATGGAACGCACCACGCTCGTACTTGGTACTAAACCGGCCGTCCAGGCAAAATTGCTCCACCAAGCCGGAAGTACGCTCGGCCAAGGTAGTGATAATGCGCCAGAGAAGAATATAGACTGAAAAGTCTCAAACACGACGAGGACGGATAACGAATGGGCGTAGTGACTCCTCATATGAGGAATGCTTACGCCGTAAGCTGCTGTTGCGAACGACGCGATTATGGCCACGGCGGTAAATATTCCCAAGACGGTGCTAATTGACTCCGGCTGCGAGAAGGAATTTCCATTCCGCATGACAGCTTGGAAACATCCAATCTCAGTTTGACTCGAGTTGGCAAAAATCTGAATTCTCGCGAAGCCCTCGATGTCAGGAACCTCGTATGCGATTTGCGGGATGCCGGAAACCTGCTGAGGGCCAATCGGGAATAAAGCGAAGGCTTCGACAGGCTGTTCGGCATTCAGGGGGCACATGCTGGTTGAACTATAAGTATAAGGGAACATCGAGACTGAGTAGCTAGGATCGCTTTACCTGTATATATTCACATTGCACGGATTTACCGTCATGGAAAACCTGCTTTCGCCGTAGGCTTCGACAGATATGTATACTAGCCGCGTAATTAGCTTGGAATCTGGTATGAAAACATAGGGCGTCCATACACATAATGCTCTCATTCCTGATATTCGTCGTGCCGTCAAGATGAAAGAGAATGGTGGAGTTATCGTAATAGAGGGCGGCATCGAATTTAGTGACGTTTAACAAGCTCTGCCCCCCAAGACAATCACCAAAATCACCCGTATATAAGGCGGGTGTTCTATCGAGCGCCAACTTCGCTGTGACGCCATCTAGGCTCGTGCCGCTGATATACTGTGTGTCTTTGGCGCATGTTGTCGATAGTAGAGTTAAGCCACCGAGGACGGGAAGTATTAGTGCATTCAACCGACGATGAGGTAGCATCTTGGCGACAGGAAACGGCTTAGATTGCCCATCAACAAGATACAACAGATATATCGGATGAAAGAATGCCTAGGTATGGGCCAGTTAATCCTGTTGATTGTTGCTAATACTTCGTCATCCGGAGTTATCTCAAGAATTTGAGAATAGTCGATGGCTTTTGGCTTTTGGCTTTTGGCTGCCCTTTTTTTTCTTTTTTTTGAAAAAGATGATAGGATGCCAAGATCATCGATACTGAGCGTCTATCGGAACACGGATACGGACACGGATAAGGCGATGTGAGGGCTACTAATTGTTGGAGGACCAAAACTTCTACGAACGTATATCCACATCAATAAGGAACAAAACGAGGGGAATTGTAAGAGGGAACTTGAAGAAGAGATGAAGTTAAAAGAAGTGGTGAAGAAGCTTAGGTAGGTACTTAGTATAGTCAGTGCTAAGGTGAGTAAGGACGATGGAAACTGTGCTTGCTTTATCTTTTATCGACGCGAACGTGTTGACAAGGAAAGTAGAGCACTCCCGTCACTTCCGTTCTCCATCCTCCGTAGATATCGCCAGTTCCATTGGGTTATTAGTGGGGAGGTCAGTGCCGCCCAAGTTCGCTTTGGCAGGGAAGCAGGGGCTTGACAGGACACAGACATGGGCTAGTTCCCGCCGGCCAAGATCGTATATAGCATGACTGCGTGCAGCCATTGTATTGGCCCGACCTATCCCGCAACGGGAAGTCAGATCCCAATTGCACCTTTTGCTGGTCCAGGTACTTGTCGGTAGCGTCAACCTTCTTTAGGTACCTAGGTACCTAGGCAGCTAGGTAATATGGACATATACCTATACTACTCAGGTAATCGGAGTATAAGCTGACGCCAGAAAGATGCATGGATGCTATTGTAGATATGTGTCTAAGCTGCTTATATTGATGAGTTGCTGCTACACTAACTAGGTAGTCGTCTAAGTGTTTGATTCACTTCTGCTAGTGTCGATCATTTGCTACTAGATAGGTACACACACATCGGAAATCCTTGCGACATGCACATGCGTGTATGTACCATCCAAATGGGCTGCAAAAAGCTTATTGAGCTCCAAGATGCAAACACTCGTCGACAAGATAACTGGAAGCAATCCGGATCATTTGATCCGTTTATTATTTGCTGATCTGTCAACGTCTGTCTAACGACTTAAACTTAAACCATTGACACTTCCCAATTGAGCCTTACTCACCTACGAAGTTGAATCTCCAGAGTGGATGGTGTCTCTCCCCTCTCTCCCTATATGTATGTGTGTAACTGAGTCTCCCCCCTGCATACACAGTAGGGACATCACGAGCATCTTAATAAACGCCCAGGGTTTTGTAGCCGTGACCCGATTGGATGGTCCGCTTGTTCAACTTCTCACCGCATTCGGATTTGAATGTCTTGGCATGAGAGGCTTAGCTATACGAGAGAGTAATCTCGTAGGTAGTATTAGAAACTGTACAAGGTGTTCACTATCCCAAATTGTCCCTACTAATTATCTCAGACGGATTATGATCAAAAATCGAGAATATTCACAAGGCATGGAAGGATTGTTAGCACGAACGAGGTTCAGACGGTTGATATACGAGCGCTTGATACATGCCCCGAGCATACTCATGAAAAGGTAACAACACTAAATAATCTACCACTATCAAATCTTTTAAAAAGATGTCAATGATGGTATCAAATAAACGGATTTCCTCCTTCCCTAGTAGTTGGTGTATTGACTATGTCCTCATCACCCTTCCTTACAATGCATATCGAAGATGAAAGGGAGGCAATGCCCACTCCAAAGTGAAAGACCGAATAAACTCCAAACGTATGCAAGCATGGATGTATAGCTAAATGATAAGAGATGAGGGACAGGGGGTCAAAGACCTCGACCAGATCGAGCTCCTTAAACTAGTCCGTCAAGACTTATCCATCGACACTATTCCCTTCTACTTCTGCTTACCCCATCCTAGCCCGCTGAAATGATCAGTTATGCTCGTCACCAACTCATTGTTTCAACTGTAATGCAAAGCAAGAAAACCCAAATAATTTTTCGAAATGGTATCGACGATTTTTAGAGGTCGTAACAGTCGTAAAGAAGCAAAGAAAAACCCATCATTTAATACGCCCAGAGCACTAGAGTTGAACCGATTAGATATAATTTTCCTCGTCGTCTTCCTCGATAGGAGCAGGTGTCCTCCTCTCGTTTCTTCGCTTGGGGCGCCTATGTCTCGAGCTCGAGATATTGCTCGCCGAGTCCTCGGGCGCTAAATCGAAATCGTCACCTCCCCAATCGCTTTCGCTTGCGACGCCGTCGTCATCCCCGGTAGCCCATGGCGGCCTCTCGGAGCCTTGAGAGTTACCCGATAACTGTGGTAAGACATCAATCCTTCCGGAGCGGCGATGCTGCTGACTCATCAACAGACCGTTGTTCCGTTGACGGAGAGCATTCCGCACCATCTCGGCGCGAAGGTGAAGTTTCTCAAATGCGTCTTCTAGAGCTTCCATGCCCTGGTATATTTCTCGCTCTACCTCGGCCAGCACGGCCATTTCGACCTCTTCGTCATGAGATACAGGTTGACGACTGTGACCAGGTCCGGTAGAGGATGAAAGGGAGATAAAGGAGGCAGGCGTTACGCCGCGGGAGTACACGCCAGAGAACGGCGTTGTACTGCGAGAAGCACCGAAACCCGGGGTATGGCGCACGCTAGGACCTCGGGAAGGAGGCGGAGACGAGAAGCCGTTTGCCGGCGTAGCGCCTCGGGATAGTGGGTTATCTGCGATGGGCGTCATTAAATCGTCGGCGTCGGCTCCAGACCAGAGAAATCCGTCGAAGCGGCCCGAAACTAGGATCTCCCATTCCTGGGGGTTTATATCGGTGATAGTGGTGAGAAGGTCGTGGTGTAGAGGATACCTAACAAGGAACACGGCTGCCTCTGCGTCGCGGGGCGTCTGAGGTAGACGGTAGATACGCTGGAGTGCGAGGCCTGTCTTAACCATGAAATCTGATCTCGGCTTACGCAGCGGCGTAGGTGCTCTCAGAGCGGGCTGTAGTTCCCGGGCGCCAGTGAGCAGTGCATTGAAATATGGTCGTTCCTCTTGGTCGAGATTGGTCAGGATGGCAAAAGTCAAGGTCTCATCGTCGATCTCGGAGGGGGCTGGCGCAGGCGCTTCAGCGCAGTTGTTCATCCATCGATCAACTACAGTCCTGACTTTCTTAGACTGTCGCAGGTAGTGTTCCCGGAACTCTTCGGCGATATCAGGGTCCAGTTTGACCGGGGACGCCGGCCTGGGAGGCATATCTGCTACATTCTCGATGGCATTTGAACTTAGGGAAGCAAGGTCAAAAGGGGGCCACGAAGGCATTTCAACTCTGCCTCCTACTCGTTCTAGTACCTCTCCCCATCCTAACCCTCGATGTTCTTCTGGTGCTCTCTCACACATGATACAACTGCAGCCTTCAGCAGGGAGATCTCGAGAGAACACATCTTCTAGCCGGTCGAGTAATCGGCGCGCGACTGATTTATGACCTGTTGCCACTGCGACTGAGCCCTGTCTGTGAATAACTGATTGGTATTGATCCAGGAGGTTGAAAAAGGGAGCGAATAAAGTTTCCGGGCCCGCTAGAGGCGGGTTGGACGGTCGAGTGCCGTTTTGGCGTGGTACTATAGAAAGAAAGTGTCTTGGGATGGGATTGATTAGACCACCGTTCTGAAGTAGATAGTCGATCCTTGGAACTTCTTGTATATTCAAAGGGGGAGGAGGCGGAGGCGGAGGCGGCGGAGGTCCAAAGTCAGAGGCCGGGGTTGCTGAGGGCGTGGGACGTTCTCGTCTCTCAAACCTGATACTCGAGTTAAGCTTCTCGTCTGGAAAACTTTGCGGCGGTGGAAATTGCGGCGTGGCCGTGGGGGTTTTCGGCGACGAGTCCTGTACGGAGTCTGGAGAGTCCTCGATATCGATCGGGCTAGGAACCCTGGGGGTCCTTGACGAGGCTGTTCGTTTTGGTGCGATAGGAGTGGCGGCAGATTGGGCTCCCACAGTTCTATTATCACTCAAGTTGGAGTTACCGTCGCTGACAATGCGTAAACCTAGTGGCGGAGGGGGCGGTGGCGGAGGAGGAGGCGGTGGATAGGCCGGGGGAGACTGGATGGTGGTAGCCTGGCTCGAGGCTTTAGAGTTGATAGATAGTTTTGACTTATCATCGCGCTTCGAACTAGCTCGAGATACACCGGAGGTTCTTGATCTTGGTCTGTCCGACCCCGACTCATGTTCATCTCTTAACCTTGAGGCGGAGGACTTGCTCCGTCTTTTCTTCTCTTCGGATACGTCAGTCTCGGGGGGGCTAGGTGGGCGGCCATCCTTCTGCGGACTCTTCCTACTCGCGGAACCCTCTGTAGATTTAGATCTTCTTAGGCTGCCAGAGCCAAGATCTGTGGTGTCGGGGGTGAGGGGGTCATGATGGTGAGCCGACGCGTCTACATCTTCATGACCCAGTACGCTTTCCTTGCTATGGGCCTTGCTGAAGGAAGGATATGGCAAGCTGACCCGGCTGCCAGAGATGGAGGTTCTCGTAAGTTCGGGTACTAGGTCGTTCATGGATGATGTCCTCCTGTCACGGTCTTTCTCCTTCTCCTCCTTAGTTCGATGTCGGCGGTGCGAAGAGGTATGCGAATCACCATCAGCAGAACTTTTATGCTTAGAACGATGAGATTTATGGTGGTGGCTGTCCCTATCCCCTTTGACACGTTCCTTATCCTTATCCTTTTCCCTATCCCTATCCCTCTCTCGCTCACTTTTGCCACGCCGCCGATCCTTGGGGCGACCATCAGTGGCTGAATTAACATCGGGGTCTTTAGAGCCCATTATGGTGGTGGACTATGCGAGCCCGACCGGGCCCAACTATTAGTTCCGAGTTTTGACGAGGGATGATGGACAAATTTGTGTGGATGTGTGGAGGATACGAAAGGTGCTCAATCGTATTGGCGCAACGTCGGATGAATGCAATACCTATTGCCTCGAAAAGCCGTGGTCGGAGAAATTTATGAGGGCCGTGGGGGGTTAATTTAGTTAATCGAGTAGTGAGGTGTTAGAAAAGAAATGAATGGAAAAGTGGTGAAGAGTAGGTAGTAAAGAGGTACGGATCCGTACTTGCATGTTGAGATGTGCAAAAAGGTGACGGCGGTTGCTAGACCTTCAACGCGCTACGCAGCTGCCTTTGATTTGACGAGAAAATGTAGGAAGGGCAGGAAGGGCACCTGAGAATCGGGTACGCGTGTACCTACTACGAGTTCTTAGTACCAATCTTCATGGCACTATAAGGTACAAGCTACTTATTTCTAAAAGCGGGGTTTCCCACAGTTACCCAAACTAGGTACGATATACATCTCATCCATCCAATATGCATCTAAAATAGGAGCACAGTACCTGACTTATTTGACTCCAACATTATGTTGGTACCTTTTTTTTCTTCTTCATTTTGTATCTAAGACATTTGCATATCTGTACATCTAAGAATAGTTATGTAGCTGCATTTGTGGATTCTTCCTAATTCATAGTTATGTAAGATAAGGCACAGGTAGGTAGGTATGTAAGGCACATGTATAAAAGAGCACTAACATTTCTTAAATATTTTTGTTGTCACCACTGCACGCTAGGTATTACATACATACATACATAGGTAGGTACTGTGTCGGTTAGTTCATTGAATTGGGTGTGGAACTGGATATTTTGTAGGTATGTATGTATATTATGGGTGTGATGGTACAGCTGTATACTATCATGAGATAACCGTATGTTACAATTTTTAGGATGGAGAATTTAGTAAGAGCGTTCCAAGGTTGCGTTTGAACATCACGAACCCCAAGGCCTAGAGTCTCTGGCTTTCGTCCACGATGGCTTCATCATTAGACATCTGGAAAATGTGATTCATACCTAATAATCAAAGTTTTATATTAGTGACAACATTCTGCTACATTTAACATATTCAGGTTGAAATATATTTCTTAACTCCTTTATTCTAACTAAGATGGATGATATATCTCTAGTGTTGAGCCATCTCCACTCGAGCGCCGTTTATGTCGCTATGTTCCTAATACTCGAATCGCAAGTATATCTAAGTTTTCCCTTTATCCATGTATAAAATATTCATTCCCGCCCAGAATCCCTTGGTGAACCTTATAAGAACCCATACAAACCCAGACGGGTTCACAAGCGGTCTAGCAGACCACGACTCTCCAACATCAACACGATCTGGTGCACGATGGATCGCACCGTCTGCTTCTCGCAGTCGACTACGAGGTCAGGCTTGGAAGGAGGCTCGTAAGGGTCGTCGACACCAGTGAAGCCCTTGATCTCACCAGCGCGTGCCTTAGCGTAGATTCCTCGCTTGTCGGTCTTCTCGCAATATTCAAGCGGGGTAGCGACATGGACAAGGTAGAAGTCTCCGTATTTTTCGACCGTCTCCTTGGCAGCATCTCGGTCCTGGCCGAACGGCGCAATGGGGGCGGCGATAACGGCAGCGCCGGACCTGGTCAACTCGCCGGCGACGAAGGCGATACGAGCAATGTTCTTGCTGCGGTCTTCTCTGCTAAAACCCAATTCTGATGATAACTCGTGTCGGACGGTCTCGCCAAGTAGCATGGATACCGATCGACCACCCTGCTGGTTCAGAGTCACCTGGAGAGCTCTGGCGATCTGGTCTTTGCCGCTATTTGTGTAGCCGGTCAAGAAGACGGTGAAACCTTGGGCAGCTCGTGCAGGATGCGACTCGCGTAACACCTTGACGACTTCGGGATAGGAGAACCAGTCGGGAATATCTCGGCCGCTCCTCAGTCTTGACCGCAGCTCCGTACCAGAGATGTTTAGCGTGCGGGTATCCTTCGGGATTTGATCGATAGGGGCATATTCGTCCTTGTCAGGCAAGTATGTCACCATCTGGAAGGGCACGACTTCAATGCCAAGCTCGTCGCGGTATTTCTCAACTGCATACTGAGCATCATAGGGCCCATAGAAGTCGACACCCTGGCTATTCTTTCCAGGCCCAGCGTGGTCACGGCCGACGATGAAGTGGGTTGCTCCGTGATTCTTGCGGATGATGGCGTGCCAGATGGCCTCGCGGGGGCCACCCATTCGCATGGCCAACGGGAGAAGACCTAAGACCGCCATGCCATTAGGGTATCTTGGCAGGAGGGCCTTGTAGACTCTCACTCGCGTGAAGTGGTCAATGTCTCCGGGCTTTGTCAAGCCTACCACCGGATGGATGAGGACATTTGCGTGATGCGAACGAGCAGCACGAACAGTCAACTCTCGGTGTGCGCGGTGCATTGGGTTCCTGGTCTGGAAAGCCACAACTCGGCTCCAGCCAAGTTTGTCAAAGTGTAGTCGAAGCTCAGCCGGGGTATCTATTACGAGGACTCAGATTAGCTCTAAAAGCACAATGACTCGTGATTCGGGTTCGGCCTACATCGGAGATCTACGAAATCATAATGCTGAAGGCGGTTAACTGCCTCTACTTTACCACCCACGTAGAAGTCGGAAGCCGTCCTGAACAGGTACTTGACAGCCGGGTGTGCCTCGTCATCACTTCCGAAGACTTCTTTGGCCTCGAGAACCCTATGGTGCTCATCTGTGTTAGTATCGTAGATTATGTAGGGAGGGTGTAGCGGATAGGAATCAGCTCATACTTGTCTGGCTTGTAAATATCATCCACGGTAAGGATAGCTAGATTCCTATCGTCACGAAGGTCGCGAAGCGTCACTTTTACTCCCGGCTTGAGGCCAACTTCATTGATTGTCACCTCGGACACATCAAGAGTAATAGGCATGCTGAACAAAACGCCATCGGCTAACCTGTTTTCTCTTACGACACTATGTGCGATAGTCAGCAAAGTCTAGTCTTTCATATAGCTATAAGGCTATATATACCCATTATAATCGGACTCGTTCATGAAACCTAGATGTCCATCTGTGTGAGCTTGTTTTCGCATGAAGAGGTAATACACTACGTGGGAAATGCAAATATGGGAGAGGCTGGGTTTATAGAGCAAACACACCTTCCAGAGGTGAGAAACCACCATTGAGGATCAATTCAAGGTCACAGAGCTGCCTCTCAGTTAAGATGATAGCGGGAAGCTTTTCAGCTTCAGCTGCGAGCTGGGCCTGTCTAGGGAAGTCTCGCGCAATGAGGTCCTTGAGGACGCCGCCATGAGGAGGGTTTGCCATTGTGTTGAGATGAAGGTTCGAAGGAATATCCAACGTAAAGAGCGTTGAACGGAGTAAATCCCAGGTGTACCGGCAAGTAAAGATTGATATAGAGCGAAGAATGAGAGAAATGAAGAAACTAGAGAGGCTTAATTCTAGTTCTTAGTATGGGATGAAGGATAACGAGGAGGACTACCGATAGCACCTATGGACGTACAGATGCGTTGGTGCGTGATACGATGGAAGATATATGAAAATTTGAACCAACTTGGTCAATGTCTAACATATAGATAAATAAAGAAGAAGAAAAGCGTAGAACACTACTATCCACCAGATATGATTCCGATACGGTTCCACGCTATATAATACGTAATCGGTAGTGCCTTAATAATAGTTTTGTATGTAGAGCATACGCACACTTTGGCCTACGAAACGGAGGCTAGAACATGGGTTGAAAAAATCAAACGAATAGCATTTAGCCGATGACGTGCTCAGTGACTAGCGACAGCCGCCTCCATATATGTGGCTCTGTCGGTTCTCGACTCTCGCTGAACCGTCTCGACCTTTTTTCTTCTTTTTTAACCAAGTTGAAAAGCGAAGACAAAACCGACACACTCTAGCGACACGGCTCTCGGGATGCAGGACCCCAATGATGCCTTAATTCGTGCAGAGTTGCCAATATTCGAAGATATACCTCTAGGTATTAATAGGCATGTATATATAAAATTGCCCAGCGTCGATCCCGCAGTCTTCGCTAAAAGTATTACGAGTACAGCTTTGCGTATATATAAGCACAGGGCAAAAGACAAGGTAGGTAGGTCTCAGTTTCCCTGTCGGCTTACGTATCGCAGCGTATCCGTACCTACCTACTAGGTAGGTACAGAGGTACCTATCCTACCTAGTAGCCCTGCACTTTTCTATATCAACATCACCATCACCACCACCATCGAGACTAGGAAAATAGGATGGTTTAAGCAAGCAATATATCGTTAGGTACAGAATTACCTAGGCCCCGTATTTTCTGTTATTACTCTTCCATTTCCTTCCTGCGAGTACTCGTTATCCTTTAGAAGCAAATAGTGTAGCTTGCCACTTTCCACACAAACTCACAAGATCAAGCAAACCATTACAGATCTGTCCGTCAGATATCCACACAACCATTTCCGCACAGGAGAAATGGGGAGATACGCAATGCAATTCATGTTTCAACATCTCATGCCTTCTCGTCACCACCTCGCTCAGCCATTTCCTCCCCGCCATTGCCATCCGAGAAGAGCCTCTGGACGTATCGACGCCAATCAGACGTGATACCACGGCGTGTCGTACTTTGTATCGCGGGGTCAGTAGGTATAGGGCTAGCCGGGGAAGTGTGCCAATGGTCACTGTCTGGCATTGGCGGAGGCAATTCTGTCACTAAAGATGAGCTGACCGCCGAGACGGTGCTAGCGACAGGCCCGGCGAAAACACTAGTAGTATTCAACACTTGGTTAGATATGGATGTCGTGGTTGATGTCTGAAATGTGGTTGGGAAGCCGCTACTACTGAACGATGTCGCATTTACTGTTACCCTCGTTAGTTTTTTGCCCTTACACTGCTTTTTAATATCCTAATCACTTGCCTGAAGAGTTTTCCGCGTTAGATGCCATTGGGAAACTCGAACTTTCATTACACGACGTAGTTGGGTATATTCCTGAACTGCTAGTCCTAGTAGCAGCCTCGCCACTCGATGCAAAGGTCAGTGGCGTTGTGGTACCTGACTGAGTGATTGTACTCTCGCTACAGGTTGTATCAATGCTGACAACCCGAGTCTCGCTCTCAGTACAAGTTGTGTCGGGTTCCTGAGTAGTGGTAGGCTCCTCGGTACAGGTATCTAAGGAGGAAGTTACGGTAGAGGGACCTGTAGCTAAAGACGACGTACTCTGAGGAGGGATACTTTCACTAACCGGGGCACTTGACGAAAATGATGTCGTGGTTAGTGCGCTCGATGAAGACGGAATAGATCCCGTAGTCAATCCCGATACGGTAGAGTTTGGGAAGGGGTAAGATACGCTCGAACTTATGATGGTACGACTAATAGAAAACGATGGGCTTGTTGCCACGCTGGTTGTTCCGGTGGGATAAGTAGTTGAGTTTGAGAATGTGTAAAGGGTCGAGCTGGAGCCCTGCAAGGTGGACGATTGGTTTGCAGATCCCGACAATGTCGATAGAGACGAGATGATTCCGCTGCTAGTTGGTGAGCTAGTCAAAATCGAACTTGAACTTGACAATGAAATTGTAGTCGATATACGAGTGGATGTACTATTCGATGGTAGGTATGATATAGAGCTTAATGTCGACTGTGCCGTCAGACTAGGAGGACCGGTACTTAAGGAGACGGTCGCCTGGGACGTTGGCTGAGTGCTAACTATTGTCGGTTGTCCAGAAGGTCCACTTATAGGAGATCCAGTAAGAGTTGTGGTGTTTGAAAGCGGATACGGTGCAGAGCTTGAGATCCTAGTCGAGGAGCTGGCTTCACTGATAGTATGGGTCGAACGGATACCACCAGACGAGGTAGTCGTTCCTATGGTTGAATTTGAAACTTGTTTTGAAGACGACGTACGTGAAATTCCATTTGATAGGCTAGACATGCTAGACACGCTGGATAGGCTACTGGTCTCGATAGAACCTGACATGGGAGCGGAACCAGTTCCTGGTACTATAGTACCGCTCGATTGTGCTGTCGGATTAGGTATCATTGTGGTATTCGTCAGAGGGAAAGGCGGGACAGATGTCAATGTTCCAGGCAGCGGCGTAGGCATGCCTGAGGCCGACCCGGATACAGTTGAAGACAAACTTCCAGGCTGAATTGTGCTAGACACAGATTCGGTAGCCGTTACATTGGCTGGGACCGTAGTTATGCTACTTATCTGACCCGAGGGCCCGTTTGACGGAACGGTTGGCCCTACACTACTCGTCGAGTTTGTCAATGGGAATGGTGGAGTTGATCCTTGTGATGAGAAAGATGACGGACTGGTCGAACCGGCGCTTGGTCCGGTGGTAAAGGATGTTACGGCAGACGATTTGGTTGTATTAGAAGAACCCACAGACACCGAAGATCTGCTGGATGAGGTTTTACGTCCTGTCGAGGTAAACCCCGACGCCACTACAGAAGTGATCGTCGAATTTGGCATGGGGAACGGAGCGGTTGGACCAGAAGTTTGACCCGTAAGGCTGCTAGAAACCCCTGTGCCCTGAAGACTTGTTATAGTGCTAGGTATAGAAGTTGAGCTTCCTGTAAGCATGGTAGAGTTTGTCTTCGTTCCTATTGACATGAGCGTTGAGTTCAAAGAGACCGGACCGGGACCAGTAGGTACTCGACTCCCCGTAGATCCGACTATAGTAGGTCCTGTGGTATTTGATAGAGGAAAAGGGGGCGAAGAACTACCAACACTTGTAAGACTAGATGTTTCAGTTATTAGGATTGAAGACGTAATTGTCGGTCCAGGCGTTGGAAATGTAGAGTTTGACATGGGGAAGGGAGCACTAGAAGAACTAGTTGGTAGAAGAACGGTACTTGAGTTTGAGGCGCCGGTTGGACCTGGATATGCTGAAGTCGTGTTACTCATGGGGAAAGGGGCCGTCTGAGAACCGGTGGGTGAAGATGAATTAAGCGAGAAGCTTTGCGTTATCTGGCTACCACTTGGAGTTATTGACGTTAATGTAGACATTCCCGAACTTAAGAGAGAGCTGGTAGTCACGGCTGTCTGTCCGGTAGCTGATATAGTCGAATTCGGCAATGGGAATGGCGGTGATTGAGACGCCGCGGTGCTAGAACCGCCGCTACCCGTCCCGCTAGACACAGTACCTGTTGGCGCACTTGTTACAGTTGTAGGAACAGTTTGACCAGATGCAGCACCTGTTGAGTTTGACAAGGGGAAGGGGGGCCGAGAAGACGAACCGGAACCTGAAAGCGGAGGCGGCGCCGTGCCAGTATGCCCGGTGCTGCTAGTTTGTGATACACTACTCAAAAGGCTACTCGCAGGGGGAAGTGTTGATCCAGGTGGTAAAGTTCCGGTGATGGACTGGCCACTTGGTGAATAGGTTCCAGATGCGGAGTTTGATAGAGATATGCCAGTGGACTCTGAAAAATAAGATGTCGAATTCGAGATAGGGTATGGAGGAGTTGACAAAGAAACCCCATAACTTGATACCATGCTACTATTTACACCGGATGTTGATGTGACCGAAATAGTGGATCTACGTGTAGAAGCTCCAGTGGACAGAAGTACTGATGATAAACTAGACTTCAAAGTGCCTGAAAGTGGAATTGAACTGGCCGTTAAACTGCCGATAGAGGCTGACGAATTCGTTAACGGGTATGGAGCTGATTCTGATGCTACCGAGCTAACAAGGGACATGCTACCAGATGAAAAACTGTTAGAAGTCACCATAGTTATAGTGCTTGAAGTTTGAATACTCGACGGTGCGACAGTGGTACCCCCGGTAGGATTTGGTAGTATTGTCGAGTTTGATAGATGATAAGGTGGCGAAGATGTACTAGAGATGATTTCTGTTCCACTAATGATACTAATGCTGCTGTTAGATAGTGGGTACGGCGCTGTCGAAGATATTGTAGTTCCAGTAAGAGTGCCAGATGCAACAACACTACTAATCTCCAAACTAGACATCGATATTGTAGACATAGAAAACGTAGGACCGCTCGTTGGGAACGGCGTGATGAGTATGCTTGAACTAGAAACCGAGATACCTGAGCTCCCACCTGTAGGTCCTGTACTACTTGTCGAATTTGGCGCAGGATAAGGGGGTCTGCTAATTGTCATAGAGTTGCTTGTAGTGCTATTTGGCACAGATGAGGGTTGGGAAGTGGCAGACTCTGGTGTGAACGTAGAACCACCCGTAAATGGGGTTGATAAGCCTGAAGAATTAGGGATTGATTGTAGACTACTTCTAGACAGTGTAGGCCCTGTGGGGTTGGAATTCGACGTCGAATTAGTCACTGGGAAAGGAGGAGAACTTGCGCTATTCGAAGGCGACGAAAACCCAGATGAAGCTGCGGATATGATGGTCGATGTTACTCCCGTGATTGAAGAGATGGTTCCGGATCCAGAAAGTTGCGTGTCCAGCGATGATACTAGACTAGAAGTTGTAACCGAAGAAGCGCTGCTCAAGACTTGCGTTGAAGTGCTTGGAATACTTGCAGTTACAGCAGCTGTGCTAGAGCTCCCAAGCGTAGTTCCGTTCTGAATGATAGTCATAGTAACTGAGATCCCTGAAGATAAAGTAACTGTCGTGACAAGCTCTGTACTCGTTCCAGGGATGGTGGTTTGAGCTGCTGTACTTGTTCCATTGCTCACGACAGAGCTAGTCTGACTTGCAGACGCAGATGCAGTTTGGTTTCCGGGTCCTCCTTGGGTGCTCGAACCACTACTTGTGCCCAGTATTGTAGTACCCGAAAGGCTACTCTGTATTAGAATTAGTTATTAATATTCTCAGCTTTATTAAAGGATATCTCCCATCTCCATATATACTGGAGTTGTGCAGCTGTTAGAAACTAGGCGTGATAGCTTACCAAAAGAGAGCCTGGTGTAGTAGAAAAAAGCGAGGTAGAGTTTCCGGCAGATCGGATAGAACTACCTGTCGACGTCACCAAAGTACTCGACTCCTCAATACTTGTGACTGTACTGACTGAACTACCTGTCTGTCCTGTAGCTATCGTTGACGAAGTGCCATTAATAATGACCGTACTAGACATAGACACCGAGGCAGAAACAGAAGCACTAGTCAGGGGTACCGAGCCCGTGATAGAGGTCAGAGACTCACTTCCTGGGCCTAACCCTGACAAAACTAGAACTGGGTTAACATGAGTATTATCAGTGTGAAGACTAGTCAAAATACCTGACGATACCGTTGAGCCGCTAGGGAAACCTGTGGTGATACTACTGCTAAGAACCACAGATGAAGTCGATCCGGGACTAGACTGACCCAAGCTCGACGAAGAAATTTTCGAAGTTGAAGGCGGCGGCGGAGGTTGACCATACCCTCCATATGATGGAGTAGGATAGTTGTATGCGTCACGATCAGGCTGAGGGCCTCCAAAGAGCTCATAATCAACTTGATCGGGGACTTCATCAGGAGAAGAGTCACGCGAAATGAGAGGACTTTCCCCCTGAGCCGCGGCTAGGATTCCGGTGAAACAAGTGAGAAGAATGACCACCGACACCAGGTCGGCAGTGAGAATTGAGGCTCTCATGATGTAGGATGGGTTGGGCGTGGGTGTCTGATGACAACCCAAAACCCTACTAAAATGAATAATACAGATGTTTTAAAGGATACTGGGTAGAATATACTAGTACTCAAACGTGAACCAAAATGAATGTAGCTGACCCTACTGGGAAGTGGTCGATGTGGGAAAAGATGTGGGAAAAGAGAGAGAGATAATGAGATGATGTGGTGAAAGAAAGGGAAGTGTTTTTTTCTCTCTCTCTTCCTAACCGAACGGGACTTTGGGGAGAGGGGATGTATCCTAGAGTGGAAAGAACGAATGGGGGTAGACTAATGGGCTTGGATGACCGAAGGAGCAAACGGGTTGAGAGAAACAGATCAATTAAAGAAGGAGAGGATTGATCAGAAAGAAGAAGAGAAGGAGGGAAAGAGCTTGGTGAAGGAACTGGGTTTACGCGTGGCAGCTTGAATGTAGTGGATATTCGGTGCTTCTTCAAGGGAAGGCGCGTCACCACCAGGAGAGATTAGGTCAAGACAGCTTCTGATTTTGGCCGAGAAGAAGGGTAACATCCCCACTTTTGGGTATCAAGTAGACGAAGTACTGAAGTATATGAATTGACGTCCAAGATTTACATACATACATGTAGATTCTCCAAGGTTCAACGTTTTCTGCTGCTAGAAGCCTTCCATCCTTCCACCTTGCCGGAATGCTCAATGTGCTCTCCCATGTTGGCACCACCCGCTGTTCGGGATAGTACAGCATGAACTCCTCATTTTTTCTGGATTCCGATGCTGCCTTCCGTCGATCTTATACAATATCCTACGGACATGTTTTCTAAATTCCCGTTTATGGACATGTAGGTTACGTGTATCTGCAAGCCCACGAGTTAGACTTCCACGATTGTCAAATCATTGCTAGAATGAGAGGTACTTATCCTATCTAGACCCATATACGAGGCACAAAGTCGCTGTAGAAGGCTGAGGACAGGCACTCCGCAGGTTTGTCAAACCATGAGAGCATATTTATGTATCTCGGATCACTACTGTCCCTGGAGCGCGATCACGTTGAACCAGAGAGCCGCTCATCTCGTGGAAGCCTCTTAAGACGTACCGAACAAGTTAGTCAAGTTAGACATATATCCCCATTAGTTCGCGATCGTCGTCAGTTTCTCAAGATGTTGCAGTTTAAACTGATCATACGAGCTCTAAGTCCTAGACATATGATATTGCTACGGAATTTCATCTGAACCTAAGATATCGTAGACAGGAAAATAATGGGATGATGAGTTATATGGAATTAAGTGGTGAGCACAGTGTTGCTCTTGTGGCATGTCAATCCTCGAGTGGTAGTGACACTGTGTAATATTACCCCCTACAACCCAAATCAATATGGCATTCATATGCCAATAGCCAAGACGTAGCGAGGGGAATAATTTCACTATGGTGTCACGCATAATAAGTTGACTTACTGCAGCTATTACACGGTACCTAACACTAGACGAGGCTGCATGTGTCCATCTGCAGCGAGCCTTGCTAGGTGATAGATGCCAAACGTAGCCAACCGTCAGACACATTACTCATTCGAGATTCCATTGACGAATTCTTTTACACCTAGGTACCTACCTCGTCATCATGAGGACTAGGTAGATAGATATAACCCTCGGGAGCTTCACTTCCACGAACTATAGATTTCCCGTCTATCAAAAGCGCATGCAAAATTACGCAACTATGTGACGAGAGCTTGACGAGGCGGGACATCCAGTGCATACGAACCTGTTCCCAGGTTAGTGGTCTACATCTGTCAGATGAATTCACTTACCTACCCTAATTTGCGTGTATAACGTCTAAAAAGCCTTGCTGCATCACTTCCCGCTGATTCTCTTTTCCTAGGTAACTATCTGTAGGTACCTAAAGAGCAAACATGCCGTTCTTTTCCAAGAAAAACTCTCTGCTAGGATAGCCATAAGCCATAAGCCATAAGCCATAAACCATTCTAGAAATCCAGGCAGGTTTCTCATAATATTGACGTGTTTCGATTTAATTAATCGAGATTGTGCGGGTTTCCATGCACTATATCCCAAGACAGTCGACCGGAATTTGGGTCAGCACGTGCAGAAGGCTTTCTGCAGGATGAGACAAAAATTAACACGCCGGCGGGCATTTAAAACTGGGAACATGACCATGTACCTTTTCACGTATATTCCTGTATTACCTGGGCACCAAGGTACATAAAGGGGTTCGGTACGGGATAGCATATTAGAAAAATTGACATCGATTCAATGCCGGCTTGAAATCTCCCAGGTCTCAGTGATTAGTTATGGATGAATACCTAAGAACTTGAACCATGAATATAGCATGATAACAAATGGCTCATATCCGACGAGCCTCTTAGCCATTAGATGTTAAAGTTCTCAAGAACTTCACAAGTCTATTAACCCTTACGCGTGTCTAGGTCGCGACGTGGTGGCGAGCAACACAAGTTGCCCCAAGGCCCAGTCAAGGTATTACCAATATGACGCGGACCGTCTATGCATTACTGTGCAGGATCTTTGATCCACCTAATCTCGGAGGCGTCGGTTTAGTGCATTTTTTGTACAACCCTACTCGGCTTTCTTCGCAGTTTCTCGCAGGTTAGGGGCCGTGCCCTAGATCATCTACGTGTTCCCTTGCTCTATGTCAGCCGCCCAAAGAGCAGCGCCCACTAATGCCAATGGTCAATATTATGATGTCTGCAAAGATAAATATGAAACCTACCGGTGTTGGTGAAAGCAAAGAACATTGATATGACAGGTATCATCTCGAGGAGAGTCGCTATCGTCCCAAAGCTATGACCCAGCGTTAGCTCAAATTCTTCCCGCAAACCATGGGCGAAACAGTTAGGAATAGTCGCGGATCCGACAGTAGAAAAAAATCGGTGGGAGATCCATATGTAGTAGATTAGTATACGAGGGGTGATTGCTCGGCATTTTGCCTGGTCAAGATTGGCAGTAGTGACTACTCCTAAATCGAGCTGTACTTACGTTGTGTATGGAGCTGTGTGTCGTTTAAGCCAATCCCGCTGTTGAGACGAAGACCACCCTTTTAGTTGGAAATACTGTTGTCATTCAGAGTCAGTCGTAGTCTTGTGGAGATATATGCAAGACGACAAACCCGTCCATGAATAGCATTGCCTCTTGATCGACCTACGTAGTAAACATCTTAGTGGTTAATCATGAGTGACTGGGTTTATTCTCACCTTGAACAAATATGAAGATAATTGTGCCGACAACTGTCAAGATAGCAGCTCGTTAGCACCGCACACGGTAACAATACGTAGCTAGCATACCAGGGATAAAATTGAGAGAAAGATACATGACGCATCTTATAAAAGCTTTCGGAGTGAATTTCGAAAATGGACTCTTAAGGATTTTGCCTAATCTTGAGATAGGATCATTGCCAGATTTCAGCTGTCGTCCCTCTTTAACAATACCGGTTGCATTTCTTGCGACGAGTGTACCATCGAATGTGTCAAGTAGGGCATCCTGTAGGAGGAAGTTGCGAGAGATGACGTTGATAATAGTAGAGCTCTCGCTGATTATAAGAAGGATGGTGGTGAAGACGGCCAAGGGACCATTTATAAACATAAGTACTGCGAGTTGCGGTAGGTAAGTAAAGAAGAACATGGAGGCGAATACTCCCAAAGTGAGCCCTAGAGTTGGCAAAATGCGAGAGGAGAATGGTTTCCATAATGATTTGTGCATCGTGAAGTAGAAAATACCCCTGAATAGAAAATTTAGCCCTTGATAGCATAATTTGAAGATATGTCGACTTCATACTTAAAGGGGTACAAGTAGGCCCGGCTTCTAGCCGCATCTGAAAGGAGCATTTTAGCCTTATCATAGTCTTCTTTCCTGCGATGAATTAGTATATCTTATTTAAGGAGAATTATTTGAATAAGTTCGCCGTTTACATACGCGACCTCTTGAGCCTTGGCTTGAATGCTGTCAGCGAAGCCACCAGTCATTGTAAAGAGCTTTGTCCGATTTCCAGGGGTCTCTATTATGAATTAATAATGGAACTGCCTTTCTCTGCACTAGGAAAGAGTCTATGCCACATACGTAGGAAATTTGTAGTTATGAATATTCATTCGGAGCTGAATACCTAACTTCCAAGTTGTAAATCTAATTTATTATCTTGAATACCTGATGGTGAATAGGTGTTGTCGTCATAAAATGCAATAGGAGTCATTGTCCCCACTTCCCGTCTTTGATAAGTGGAGCTTTGGCCACTGCAGGTACCTAGGTACCTACATTATTAGGTACATAAATTACAACATTGAATATATGTATGTAACTTAATGCTGACTCAGCATCCTCAACTTCATGTCAGTACCTAGGTACCTACTTGGGTACTCGAGGTAGTATCGTCGACATGGGAGTAGGTATATCAAGTTAGCAATGTTCGTGGTTTATAGGTAACACGGATAGTTAATTATGCCAAACAAGAAGCTGAGATGAAACACCCGGATTTGTATTCGCTATAACCATACACAATTGACTAGGTACGCAGGGTATAATAATCTTCATTAATAGTCTATAACCCGAGGGCCAACCCATGAAAGCTGACATGTAAGGCAAGCTTTCGTGCCTTTTACTAAACGAGAATCCTCTTTTAAAAAAGGAGAAGGAAAGGCTCCGAAAGAGGTATTAAACAGTCTCGTGAGCCTACCAGCTTGGTAGTCCTGTTCCTAGTCCCCCAACCGTATTTCCTAATGCTTTCCCAGACCATAACCAGTGTTTATAATAAAGCCATGCCGCTATAGTGTGACCGAACGCCGAGGGTGTCACGTAGAATATCACGCAAGCGAAAAACATATCACCTATCCCGATTATCAGACTCTCCTGATACCTGCCTAGACCGAGATAGTAGTCCAGCCCGCAAGCTATTTCTGAATACACCAAACCAACCCTCCTGATGCGAGCGGTGCGGGGATAATGGTGTGCCCTGTTCTACGTCACGATCATCTGCTGGCTCTAGAGGAGCATCGGGAGACGATGAACTGGTTGCCTGCACTTCGAGGTCGTCGTCACTATCATCCTGGTAGGGTTCATACCGTGGGCTGGACGGCACCCCGCGAGCTAGAGATCGGACAACGTCACCCTTACAGATAGGGCAGGTTCGTCGCCGCGTTATTAGCCACGGTGTTCTACACAATAAGTTAGTCCGTTGTACTTTCGGGACATAATAAAATAAACTTACATGCAGTCTACGTGAAACTCGTGGCCGCATGGTAGACTCATCACTTGGCTGACACCATCGACATATTCTTCTAGACACACCACGCACTCGACTTGACGGCCCATGTATTTCTTCCACTCACTCGAAGCGTTTGCATTGCGCTTCTCGTGCTCCGCACGTGACGGAGACCTGGGGAGGGACAATGAAGATTCGACCTGTAGAAGATCACCAGCTGAAGGCACGCCAGTGGTGGTTCGTGATCGCGGCCTGGGTCTCGACGGCCCGTGCTGGCTTTGTAATAACGGCGTCGTTGGAGACGAACTAGTCGGTGAGGGTACTCTGGAAGTACGGCTTGGTGTGGACGCCACAGTATGATAGGTACGAACCGGGAGTCGTTCCACTACAGACTTAGGAGCTCTCCATCTTCTTCGTCGAATACGCGCTCGCAAAATGAGCAGAGCGTATACTACCGTCAGGGTGATAAGTGGACTAATCACCAAAACCAATAGAGTATCGAAAAAAGGGCTGGCGCCGCTAGAGGGAGTGATGACGACCCAAAGACCTTCTCGCTCATCAGGAGGCGAGGAACCTCCAGAGCCGGAAGCAGGTTTTCCAACGCTGGGTGCGTCGACTGGCTTAGACTGGTCTTCGACCTTGAAATCTACTCCATCATCCCCAAATATCTTAGAAATCAAGCCCCCGTTACTTGAGCCTGGCATCTTCCCTTTAGTAGACCCGATAGCGTCGAACCCCTTGACAGGCATACGACCCGCGGCATATTCTCCACTGCTGGGAGTGACCCTGCCACCCTTCGGTACATTAACATTCTGTTTTTTATTTTCCGATATCTCGGCATCCGATGCTTGATCGGACCTTGCATTTGGTTTGAAAATCTTGTCGTTACCCTCAACCGAGTCCTGCGAATCGCCGTTTTGTCTAGAAGAGCCAAGTAGATCCGGATCTCGCCAGTCCTCTACGCCTATCTGGAAATTGTCGTCGGGTGTTTTCTTAGTCTTTGGCCTCGAGGCTCCATCTGACCTAGCTTTCGCGGCGCGCTCTAGGCTACTCTTTATGACCTTATCCTTCTCATCGGAGAAGTCCTCAACAAGCACCCAGTCAAGTTGACCACTGCTGGGTGGGCGGCTTCCGCTGGCAGCCGAGCTCGAGCTAGGAGTAGAGCCCCAGCTGAAAATTCTGGGGAGCCAACTTGACGACGAACCGGAAGGCTCATCACTTGAGGACGGGTGCTTTTTAGGTATGGGGGACTTCAAGCCTTTAGACTTCGGAGGAGTTTTTAGAGATTGGACCGGCATAACTGCATTCCTTGCCTTCCTATTCTTGCGGGCTCTATCGGACTGCTGTACCTTCAAGGAGGGCTTACCGTTCTCGTCAATGATGTCTTCGATGAAGCTTCCGGGCTGCATCATGAGTGAAAGCAAATACGCGGTCGTGCGAGACGTAAAAATGGAAGGGATAGTGACATTAGAAGTGTCTCCATGGGCGTACATCTGTATTAACGGGCCACCTCTTTGGTTGTCACCGACGATGAGAGCAATGGCACCTCGTCGCTGGGCCCACTTCACTTTCTCAAGAAAGCCGCACCCGCCACGACTCAGTAGAACTATCTTGCCGGCGATCTCAGCTCCCTCCTGTATAGATTGAATATCGGCATGGCCGGAACCGGAAGATCCGAGCGCGTCGATCTGAGATTTAGTTGACTGATCCAGACTCTGGTGGAGATAGTCGTCGGTGCCGTCGTCAACCGGCTTGGTCTTGGGTTTGGGCTCGGACTCGGAGACGGCGGTTCGGTCGACTAGAGGACCTTTGGAGTCGGTTCGTTTCTGATTCTTGTTCTTTCCTACAGCGGCAACGGATTTAAATTTCTGTTGACTTTCTTTCTTAGACGGTTTCAATACTGTATTTGAAGTGCCATCATCCCAGCCGGGAACGTCGCTGCAGCCCAATTCGCCTTCACCCTCCCCATCTTGCATGGACTCCTCGGTGAAGCCACTACCAATCCATAGTTGTCCGTTTAAGCCCTTGCTCGGCAGTGGAGATCCGAAAGCGGCAGGTCGTGCCGCGAATGATGTGCTGTTGTCATCGGCTATGGTTATGATGGCATTGGGCGGGAAGAGGGTGAATGGCGTCGAAAAGGAAAAAAAGGATCTGAAGCCCGACTTCTGCGCTGATTGCGGGGAGGATATTACGGGCGCAGGACGACCGACTGATGTTACTGCGCGACATAGGAGGAAGAGGCAAGCAGCGAAGAAGAGGGCGAGAATGGCGATTCTAGGCGGTCGCATGTTTGCGATGAAGATATGGGACGGGGACGAAGACGAAGACGAAGACGAAGACGAGGGGCGAGGACGAGAGTGCGGGATAGAGAGTTTGTCAACGTAGCTGGTAATTCAGCTGGTCGACAGCGTAGACGACCATTCGTAGTAAGAGTAAATAAATGTATTAATAAAAGCTAGCACGGTTATTGGGAAATATGAAGTATTTAAGATGACTCGAGTCCGGGTTACGAATAGAGCAGCAAGGCGGGGTGAAGGCGGAATGACAAGCCGACAAAAAAAAGACAGGGACGCTCGATAGAGATAGGACAAGGTTAGAAGAGAAATCTATAAGCTTTTTTAAGAGACAAGAGACCTCGAAAGATCGTTTAGATGTGAGAGGTTGGACAAGGTCGGACGAGGCTGGGCTGGGCGGCAACGATGATGGCGATAGTAATAATAGGGAAAAGGAAGGGATACGGCAAACTGCGGAAAGTCGACGGCATCCCATCACATCAATGATCACCTAAGGTAGGAGAAGGTACTGTAGGTACCTAAGTTACATCCTAATTACCTAATTAGGACTGTTAAGTTGGTGGTGAGGTCAGGCAGGTCAGGATTTAATAATGCTAGGTACCATACCGGCAATATTTATCTCAACGAGTTCAGCCCACAATTCGAAGAAACGAGCGGGCTGCGCCCGCTCGTGCCCGCCCGCTTCAGCCATATGGCTTTAGCGGCCATGGTTTGTGTCAATGTATTTGTAGGGCTGAAGCGTGGCGTTCTTCAAATTGTGGTTTAAATATAAATGGGTTTAAAAAAATTCGTATGTTAATACTTACAATTATTTTTTACACGAAGAAATCAAACGTTAAGATACGTATTTAAAATTGAAATTTTTTAAAAAAATTTAATAACGTTTTTAATTGCGATATTATTATAATTTATATAACACTTTTTAAAATAATAAAATTAAATATATTATATTTTATATAAATTTTATAATTATTTTTAAAATTTTTTTAATTAATTTAACGTATGTAAAAATTAATTTAAACCGATGTTATAATTATTATTATTTTTATAAAAAAACTTTTTATAAAAATTATTATTATATAATTAAAAAAAGTCGGTAAATTTATGAAATATATTTGAGCAATGTTGGCCGCGCTGTATGTATGTCGCCGGTTTCCCGCGCTGTATGCGGGGTGGCGCAAGGTACTTCAAATCGCATACAAATCGCCATACA